>CAXHWN010001012.1:0-35000 GCA_964020975.1 Hermodice carunculata | reverse complement strand
AACCGACATTGATTACACAGAATATGATGGTCTTGTAACCTTCGGAATATTCGATCAAAGACACCTTTCTTTAAGATCATCATGACTGCTTACAATATCAGTCTTCATTCATAGAGTTATGAAGCCATAATATTCTAAATGAGAAGCGACAAAATCCAGCATTACCAAGATAGAAGCCAATATGTCACTTTCACCTTTAAAGATTACTTCAGGCCAAAATCAAATGAAATGAAAACAACAACAACAGCAACAACAACAACAAAAAGCATTGCTACTTTCTATATGTGTAATAATAACCAATGGCATAAAATTTATCATCAGGCAACACCTATATGAACCCCTCGCGAGAAGGGTCCATATAGGCGGTGCCTACTCTCAAGTCGTTTTTTCTTTCAAGAAATAAAATATGTTTAAAGCAAAATTCATCATTACCGACATATAAGTCAGCATGTCAGCTTTACTTTGCAACACCACTCAAGGTCAGAGTTAACAACAACAAAAGAAACTCCATTTGTTCATTCCTACCAGTTTTTACTTGCAACCGTGGGCCCAGAATCATTCATTACCATGAATAAATGTGGCGTATTTGCTGCTAGTTCTAAAGTAACAATCTAGCATGTACACGTACCCTAACCGATACGTCCAGAATCGAAATTATGTTTACAAAAGAAATACCAGCAGCATCATGTAGTAACAAAATATGTGGAGATATTGGAGATGAAGTCCATGTGCATTGCTGCCACGTTTGAAGGGATTATAACGTGCACTTAGTAAGCAAACGTTGAAATGGGCAAAACACTCAAAATACAAAACAAGAGGAGTGTCGCAATCCTGCTCTGTGCTGACCTTGGATGGACAGACTGCAATGGTCCTCTGGACTTCGGAATACTCTCGAGGCAATCTTTCTTAAAACCTGCATCATTGTTTACATTTGAAACCGACACTTATACAGTTCAGGAGTCATCATTTGTTTTAAGTGAAAGTCTTACAATGGACTATAAGCACGAAATAAGCTCATATGTCACTTTGACTTTTTAAGGTCACTCAAGATCAAAATGGATAATATCAACAGAAACTTTAAAGGTACTTTCCAATTAATTTTCAACAGTAACCACGGGCCCAGGACCCACCATTGGCGAAATATATGTCGGAACTTTTAGGACCGCCCAAGGTCAAAATTAGCAATATGAAACTGAGCCCAAAGACCTTTCCTATCAGTGATTAATAGTATCCATTGGCCCGGGATCCACCATCAGCGAGGTAAAAGCCACTACGTCAGTTCTGCTGCTATCCCTATAGCTATGTTCAATGCTAACATGTACACATACCATTACAGATTTCTCCAATTGTGAAAATTAGTGGAAACTCAGAAAATGACAGCAGTGTCATGCCATGAACAATTTTTGAGGATGTCGACTCTATGTACCTTTCAACAAAGTTTGAAAAGAGTCCAAAATAAAGTTTGATTTTTTTAAATTCAAAAACTCACAAAAAACTGTAAAATATATAAAGATTATCAGCGAGACCCAGTAAATACATTAAAGGGCGGACGCGAAGTGCGTTTATGCAATTATGAAAGCAGTTAGTTAAGTGTATTTGGAGAAAGCGCCTTTCCAAGGTTTTGAAAACAAAAACAAATAAATCAAGATATGAAAAATACTGGAGCATGACCATTTGAAAAACAAATCAGTAGAGGCCCACCTGCGATACATTCCAACTAGATTTTAAGTGAATTTGGCCGATGCTCCTGCCAACGAAATCGAAAATGTGATTTTCCCTTCCGTTCCCCCATTGACGATGGGAGTAATAGTTATGTAGAATAAGTCAAAAATAGCACAAACATGCAAAAATTCATTACAAAAGTAAAAATTCAGCATCACGCGGTGAACAAGGCAAATTAGAACGGTCGCCAGAAGTGTTCGTATGCAATTTTAATTGTAACTGGAAGACATTTTTTTCTTCAGGAAATGAACCTACAAAAAAAGCAAATATCTAATGAGCACTGACGCATGACCAATTGAATAAACTCACTTTGGGCCAATCAATGACCTCCCACTAAGATTCAGGTGGCTCTGGTCAACGGATTTGGAGCAGATGTTGAAATTGTGAATTGTAGATGGACAGACCCATGGACGACGAAAGAACCAACTATTTACGACTGGCCCTTGTATCTCAAGCCAGCTGAGCTAGAATTATATTCATCTCAATTCATGCCCACCAAGACTGCACATTATGTTTGTAAATTTTATTCCACCTGTGACATGTTACTCTAGTACTATAGTATGATCTTCTAAAGTGTTCTATGTCATGCTTATACATGTGGTGATCAGATTACAGAACAGGTGCTGTTATTAACGGTCATTAAAAAATACTGAAACAAAAGTAGGCAAACTTTTGCCAGTTATAGAGTCGAATTATTTAGGGAAGTATTATTTAAATATGCCAGAGAGTAAATCAGGTGCAGCTAGGATGGTGAATGAGGAATGGAGAACATAAATTTCAGCGGTGGAATGAGGCTCTTGGAATGGAGGGAGGGAGAGGGGCTCTTGCGGGAAATGCACTGTGTGTGGGCAAATGATTTGTACGAGACCCCAATCTTAGGCCCTAGTTTGGTCGTTTTAACGACAAGAAAGCGTGTGACGGGCGCACCCTCACGTGGATACCCATGCAGCAAAATAAATTGCCAAGTATAAGCATTCTATCAATTTAGTGAATTTTCCATTTTTGTATACATTATTTCTTTTCAGCCTGTGAAGAATAATGATCAACGTTCCTGACCCTTGACCAATGAAATTATACTAACACTTACATGTACATGCTATTTCACATGAAAAAAATGTATTTAACTTTTGGTTCGTGAGCATACGGTTTTATTTGTTTAACGTTGCTTGGTGTTGATTAATTTCCGAGTAAGTGAGGCAGGACTATCATGATTTTGCCAAAGCTTGATTTTAAAAAAAGAGGGGGGGGGGGGGGGGCGAAAAAAAAAAACAGTCATTCATATCGTCTGGACAAGCATTATGTACAAATCTATAAAAGGCCAAAACACAAAAATTTAGAGGCTCTGATAAAATATGAAGACCTACATGACGTCATACATTTTGCAGATCAATTCAGTCATCGACTTTTCACCATGGAAGGACCAAATGCCCATTCTTGAAACGAATGTTTCAATAGATTACCATAATAAGCAATGTAACCTTGTAAATGACGGGCAGTTTAAAGGTGAAAATTTGTGGACATGATAAAGTTCTTTATGTCAGGTAATTCTGACCAATCAATGCCGTCTATGCTATCGACCAATTTGGTCCTGTCTGATAATAAATCCGAAACCTTCAATGGACATTTTCTTTAACACCCCAATGTTGAGTCTGCCACTTTCACTTTTCCCAGCGAGATTCAAGACTCTCTAAATTTACTGGAAGTCATTGTTTTAGACGGAGACAGTGCCCAAGATATTTTAAAATCCTTAGATATTGACAAGGCATATAAACCGGATGGTATTAGGCCCCTGCTTTTAACGAAGGCAGTTCCGAGTATTATTTCTTCTCTTACTAAATTATTGACCTTTCTCTTTGTAACTATCAGTTTGTAACTGAACGGAAGAAAGCAGACGTAACACCAATTTACAAAGGTGGTGTGGCAGAATTGTGTTATAACTGCAGACCTATTTACCTAATAAGCTGTGTAGGTAAGGTTTTTGAACGTGTGGTGTTTACGCACATCTTACGCTTGCTACGATATAAATACGTATTATCGGAAAATCAATCTGGATTCTCACCCGGTGATGGAATGGTCAGCCAGCTTGTTTATCTTTATGACAGATTTGCACAAGCAATTGATCTTTAGAAAGAAGTGCAAGTTTTATTCTTCGACATTACCAAGACTCGCAAAAGGGTGCATCATCCAGTGTTAACACACAAATTAAAAATGCAGGCATCCGAGGTCCATTTATTTGTTGGTTTTACAGTATTATCTTTATGCAAGAACCCAAAAAGTAGTCATTCACTGCCAGGCTTCTCTTGAGGCAGAATCAAAGCAGGGTCCAGCAAAGTTCCGTCTTGGGGCCGTTACTGTTTATTATGTATGTAAACGAGATGGTAGATATTGTTAGGCCACAAATACGTCTCTTTGCCCATGACATGACACTCTTTATCAAAGTCGATGATCTAACCGATGCGAGATTCTTATTCATGTTCCGGAATCAATGTTTCAGCGGTTAGATCAATGGCAAGTCTCTTTTAATCCTGAAAAGACTAAATCCTTGATAGTGCGTAGAAAAAAAATACCTGTAGATCATCCCAACTTGACCTTCAACAACATTAATTTTGAAAAAGTTAGAGGTGCGCAATCACCTGGGTCTCTTGCTTTTTTCAAATATTTCATGGTCAGTTCATTTTGACCACACTGTTGCAACCCTGCCCCCCCCCCCCCCCCCCAAAAAAAAAATGTTGGTTTCCTTAAACGTCTACACTACAAGTTGAACAGAAAAGCTCATGAATCTCTTTACTTTTCCTTTGTACGTCCTTGCCACGAGTAAACCAGTGTGGTCTAGGATGGATGGGCGATGTCTGACAGACATTAGCGTGAACTGTTAAGCTGGCTGCAGCTCGAGTGGTGACAGGGGCTTTTGGTCAAACTAGTCTCCAACATATTTAGTCAGAGGCTGGCTGGGAAAAATTGGCTAAGCATAGATGGGAACAAAAATTGGTACTTTTGTTAAAAAATGTTAACGGAATAGCCCCAGCACACCTTTCAAGATTACTGCTGGGAACCGATTCAGCAGGGACAAGGCAAATAAAAGTTATTGGGGACAATGGAACCACATTTTCTAATTCCTTCTTCCCACCAACCGTACGTGAATTCACCTCATTAACCCGATCAGTTAAGATCACCGAGCATATGGACGATTTCACGGGAACTAAACAAGAACCGTCAAAAATGTAACGAATTGTATCATTTCAGAGATAGGAAAATTGCCACAATCAGTTTCAGAATGAGAATGTGTTGTATTCAGCTAAACAATGATCTGTACACAATTGGCATTGTAGAGTCTCCTTCATGCTAATGAGGATCTAATCGGGAAACAATGCATCACCTTTTCCTTGAATGCAACAAGTATGTAATACAACGGAACGAACTACAATGTAAATTAAGAACTTTTCATAAATCTATATTGAAAATGTTATTGCTTGGAATAGAAGGTAGGGGATATCAAAAAGTCAAAAGATGAAACAAAATCGAGGCCGTCCATAAGTATATAAAATTATCTAGTGATTGATAACGTGATTTAAATTTGGCAATGTTGTATAACTATAACTATTTCTATTTGTAATTATGCTCACACAGCAATGCCTTCCCCCTTTTGCTCTTCCTATCTATAGCCCTGTGCGGTACCTGTCTGTGTACGGGTGCTTACAAATTCATTAAAGCCTTGTTATAAATGTACAAGGGGCCCTTATATAGGCCTGTGAGCCTGTCGGACAATTGGTTTTTGGCCAATAAAATAAGTTTAAGTCAATAGTTCAATGGAGGTTGGTATGCGTAAAGGCCACAGCCGATACGGCCCAGTTCACTGCATTTAATCCAGTACAATTACTGTATTCGGAATTGTTTACATCGGGCATCCTACATTTGACGTTTTCCAGCATTAAGGAAGCAGTGTGAGATGTCGACCATTGCCGGTCACAAAAACATGAATTGCTGCATACTGTTGTTGACATATTTTGAAACAAATTATTTCATTAATGAATTATGATACATGCTTGTACGAGATAAATATGAATGCATGCAGATCTTATAATAAAAATAAAGATGCACTAAGAAAGGTTTAGCATAAACTCTTTTGTTATGTATCAGTTTATTTATTATCAGGAAAACCTCCCCTTTACAGCGGGGCACCGATGGAACGAGTAAATTGCATCATGCGTACAAAATATATTTACAAGTATTTCGTCATCTTTATTGACACAGATAATATGTATACGTTAAATTTAAGTATATATAGTCAATAATTCGTGATTTGTATCCTCCGCAGCAAAACTAGAGATAAACCACTCATTGAGATCAAAACCCTACAAAGGGTAAGGACAAGTATATTATACATATTACAAGTAGATTATACATATTGCATAAATACAACGTAGACAAAAAAGTTTCCGGTGGTATAATGATTGAAAAAGAGGCATTACCACTGTATGTAGATACAAATCAAATTGCTAAATTGTCAAATCACCATAATTGCATACTTATAAAGATGGGGGTATATTAGGGAGGGACCCCAGCAGGGTGACGGGAAGGGGGCGGGCAAAGCCGCAAAGGCGTAACAAGTACGCTGCAGCGGACACAAGCTCTGCTGGTTTCACTCCGGCTTTGTATAATATAATACAAATCAGACCAGATAAAAACATAATACGTATCTACATATATTTATAGGGTCCCTTCCACAAACGCTTCTTCTCACAAAAAGCCACCCCTCTTCATCCTCGTGATCGAGAGCAAGATCACCAAACAGAAGAGACAATTTAAAGTTTTGGGCAGATGCAGCAAAAATTTCCCAGATATACCTTTTGTTACCCCTTGATAATTCGTTTTCTAACCATTTTCAAATTTCGAATTGAAAGTAGATTTGGGAACAAAAACATAAAATGTTGCAGAGTTTCACGACCATTGTAACAAAGTGGACAGTTACTATTTGTGACTTTTTGCCACCTTAAAAGATCCTCTTGAACTCCCAAGATATCCGGTTCTTGCTTTAGATTTTAAACGCGCACTTCCGAAATATTTCATAGCAAATAAATACTTTTCTCCAAAGCAAGATCTGTTCAAGATTATATAGTTTGACAAAGATGCTTTGTTATCGATTACACTGAAAAATCTGTGTATATGATTATTAATGCTTAATTTCTTAAACGAAAGGAGCCAGTCTCCATCTCGATCGCACATTGTATTGTCCAAACCCAATTCTGTATACATTTTCACGATGTCTTTCAAATTTGGCAGCGAAAAAATACTTTCCATTCTGATATGATATTTCTATTTCTTTAAAAACCTTTTCAAATGACCTTAATTCATCGATGCCAAACTTTAAACGATGGAAATATTTGAGCCTGGTTATGTCTAAATTATGTGCTTCCGGCAACCATGTTATATGTTACAAGAAAGAATTTCATTTTATGTATCGAAAAAAGATGTTACAGAATGTGAATACGGTGCATTCATAACAACGAAATCTGCCAAATCTTCTGCTAAATGATGTGTATCGGAGAGCTTTCAATCCATTCACTTCACTTTATCACCTTTGAAAACAGAAATTAGTTAAAATAGCAAACTCGCCCTTTAACGAGTTTTAATAGACTTGGAAATAGTAATCCTGATCAAAAGGGTAATAGGCACACCTTACGGTCATCTTTATAATTTGTAGCTTCTAGTGATAGTCCAAACTTTGGAGGATTCCTCGCAAAAGCATCTGAATGCTAAAAGCAACTCTTTCCGGAAAGAATGGCCACTAACACAATAGAGTAAGAAATTAATAGCATAATTAATTGATGCCAATAACATGATGACGGCAAAAACAAAATCACCATATGCACGTTGGTATGCGTCTTCTACATTGAACCACTGTTTGCTGCCTATTAGAAATATTACAAGAGGAAAGGTGGTTACCAAAAATGCAAATGTGATTGCAAGCAATATGGCCGTCATTGACGTGATCTTGGTATTCATGTCATTAGTCACGTTCATGTGACGTTTACGTAAATAGTGTGCTCGTGTCAGAGTTATGATGATGGATACATTACATATGATCAACACAACAAATGGAATACATGAGGCCAGGCAAAAGTCAATCCAAGGCCATATGTTTGCAATGAAGTAATCGTATGTACCTTTTGACGCCGCACACATGACAGTTGTGTTATTGGCTGACGCATCATCTCGCATTAGCGTAAAAAGCCAAAAGAAATGAAAGTTTACACACGTCAGTAAAACCATAATTACAAATAGTGTGACCTTAGTTTGCCTGCGTGTGCAGACCTTCTTTGCCAGGAACGGATAACAGACATGTAAAAAACGCTCCGATGTCATTGCTACCAGTATCCATGGTGACAACTGAGATAGGAAATAGACCATGAACATGTGGATTTTACATGCTGCTTTGGATAAAATCCGGACATCGACCCTGATTAAGGCCTTTAACCAAAACCGCATGAGCCCTGTCAAAAAAGAACAAGCACTGATCAGGACAGAATATATGTTATGCAAATGCTCTCTTGCCATTATTCAATGCATAATTGAATAGGTGATTTGTGCACCAAACATAATTTAAAGTGTCTAATTCTTTATGCCAAATGGATATGACGACATATATCATTAGTACAAATGACGAGTGGTAGTCTCTCTCTCTCTCTCTCTCTCTCTCTCTCTCTCTCTCTCTCTCTCTCTCTCTCTCTCTCTCTCTCTCTCTCTCCATCGAAATAATTATTGAAAAAATGAGGGATGTGAACGTGTTCGGCCATCAATAATAATTGCGGCTTAATCTCTTTGTCAGGAAGGAGTCCGTAAAACTCAACAATGCCACTGAATTTTATCTAGAGATACAATCAGAAGGTCTGCATAAAAGTATATGGGATTTAATCAAAAAGGTTCGTATCGAACTGCGTGTAAATTATTTTTGCCGCAAAAGTTTCTTTTTTGACTCCGACTCTATAGTCACACAGATATACTTCACTTAAAATTACCTGGTAAACATCAGCCTCACGGCAGAAGACACAGGCAAGAAAATCATACCTGTATAGAGGACCGCCATATCTACGAAGGCCAGAACAGTCAAATATACACCACTCACAGTCTGCCAGAAAGTATGACGCGTAAGCACCAACACTGATAACGTATTCCCTAGAGTTCCAATGGCTATAATAACTGGGGATGCATATATCCATACATTACGAGTTTGCTTCTGCAAAGCATCGACATCGGAACCAGTCCAATTCATTTTCAAATGCGAAATATGAACATCAAGGAACATCTACGAATTCATGCTAACAACTTTGGCATTTCAAAGCCTTTGTTATGTCTGTGCGTTAACGGAGACATTTTGATTATCCATTCTTTCTTTCTTTCTTTCTTTCTTTCTTTCTTTCTTTCTTTCTTTCTTTCTTTCTTTCTTTCTTTTGATCACTCATTCTTTCTATCGATTACTCTTCCTTTAGATCACTCATTCTCTCTTTCGATTACCCTTTCTTTCTTTCGATTACTCATGCTTTCTATTTTCGTTCTTTCTTTCTTTCTTTCTTTCTTTCTTTCTTTCTTTCTTTCTTTCTTTCTTTCTTTCTTTCTTTCTGTGTTTCTTTCATCTCGATGCCACGGTTATACATTTTGAACTTATGCTAATTAGGGACTCATGATTTTTTTTAGCCTGAAATCTTCAAAACTATTACAAATACAGGCGCCTTTGAACCTACAATTCAAAGATTTGTGCTGTAAACGCATTCAATAAACTAGATCAACTTGTAGAATTTAAGACTATGCTAATTATATACACTTGAAAAAATGTTTAAATATATCCAAAAGAATGAGAGATACTGGTGCCATTTAACTTAAATACATAAGTTTGGGCTATAGGCGCTTTAACGAACTCTTACTATTTAGTCTAAAATGATCGAGGATACGTGACAGCGAGTGACCAATGATATTGCAGGATTTAAGTCACCTGACCAACTTTTACCAGTTTGAGTTGATATGACTCAAATGGCCTAAAAAGTGTTGCAGGTCTAATTATCACACAGACACCCATCCCTAATCCCTGCTGTTGAAGCATGGTACTGTGCAAGTGATTGGTACCTTTTGTTTTCATTGACTTTTTTTTTTTTGGTGGGGGGAATGTTACTCCTTTTATATATGGGATTTTACTATGATTAAACAAAATACACGCACACATAAAAAAATCAAGATTGAATCTGTTTAAATCAACTAAATTTAGCCATACTGGCTTATCTGCGTCCATGACCACAAAATGGCTTTGCAAAACATGTGGGCGTATGCTCAATTTTCAGAACAGCTGAATGAGCGGCGAAACATTAGCGACACTTCGTGGAATTTGTGGGAAAATCAGTAGTTTTGTGAGGTTTGTGGAGAATATTGAAGGACTTTTATGCAGCAACATTTCAGTTTCAAAGGGATCCTTTTCGGTTTTGGTTGCTGACTCAAAATCATTCGGGTAATCAAGGAAAGTCGAGCTTTGCTAGATAAAGACTTGCAATTCCAAACTCAAGCCATACGTTTGACCGGTTGGCGCATCGAATGAACATTGAACAAAGTCTTATCATTTTGATTTATAATCATTACGCAAATTCACAAAATGTGAACGTGTAACCATTTTCTGACCTATTACAGCAACAGATTACACTCCATCTCAGCTTGTATGTAACACAGGCACATCCAAAGATGACTAAACAAAAATTTTAGCTTTTCAATTTTAACCACCTTTGCAGACACACAAACAGATTTGTTTTCAAGCAAATCCCCTTTTCTACTTTTTTAAATATATCTCCTGTACATTACACAATGCGCCAGTGAACCAGTTTGACTCTTGCTCCCTGTTGACGTTCTATCAATGCGTGCATTCCGTGTGTAAATAGTCAAAACAGCTGTGCAACAAACAAAGTGAGTAGGACATGACAGAAAAAGTGCAATTCAAAGCCCAGTTATTTGTAGAGTCGAGTTCCATTAAGAACAGATGTTGTTGGAGTAAAGTACAAATTCATAATTTATGATTTAACGACTGTCCATAATCATTAACTATATAATGTAATAAGGTCCTTCATTTCCCTTTCCTGATAGATAATTTAATCTTTATTTATTTATTCATTCATTCATCTATCTATCTATCTATCTATCTATCTATCTATCTATCTATCTATCTATCTATCTATCTATCTATCTATATCTTTCAATTCATTTTTTTATTCATTTCCATTCAAGGGATATTTGCACATAATTAACCAAGATATTACAATAAAAAAATTGAGATCGAATTTTTAGTCTTCCGTGTCAGCACCATTAGAAGCTGCGTAGTTTTGTATGCACCTACTGAGTTGCAAGTTGGCAGTTGCTGATGCATATTCCTTGGGTCCTGCATACACTTACATTATATATACACTTGCACATACCATGTGCTACCACGCTGCACGATACTCACGCTGCACCGTAATGCAGTTGAGCGGTCGCCGTAATATTGTCAGGGTAAACAACCGTGCTATTGCGTCTCGCAATCAACAACGTATGATGTCCAACATCTTGACAAGCCCTGGATGTCATCAAGCCAGCCTAAGTGACTTTGCTTTCGGAACCGCGCCCTGCCTTGTTGTCTGCGGAAAACATGGTCATCTATCCTTGTCACAACGCTCGTCAACCCATGTTCAAAAACATTACCTGCCCCTACGTCTACTGTGATTAAAGATGTCAACACTGTGACATCGATGTCCCGTGCCAATAATTTAACATTAATGTCTGGCATGTTTGCAGGAACATGTTTTAATGGCCCAGCAACAACTATTGTCAACGTTACTTAAGCTGAATCTCCGGTAAAACCGCGTGTACTCGGCTCACCCCGACTTTTGTTTAAAGGTTGGTTATGTTTTGTCTCGCCTCAAACGAAGCACAGAGCGCACATTTTCGGCAGGAGACGAGTTTCGCTTCGCATTATAGGTCCTGGAGAAACACATATGGTATACGTTATTCTACATAACTGACATTAATGCACATGCAGGTGATGCAACTAGACAGGTAAAAAAATAAAATCAAATAAAAAAAAAACACACAAAAAAAAACAAGAATGCAGGGAAAACATTTGAGTTCCGTGCAATGTTTATGTCTGTTTGAGCTTGTTGACATGGCTGCGTGGCACAACACCGATGAATTGTTGAGAACAGATTGAAAGCTAGATAACTTATCATTGTTGCTCACAGTAATGCCTATTGATGTATTTTAAAATGTGAAAAAGTTGGTTTGCAGCGCACTTTCCGTTAACTTCCTGTCAAGTCACGTCTTGTCAATCGCCGTCGTGGCATAAAAAATGCATCTGAACGAAATGAATGGAACAGGTAAGACGACGCAAAAACCATGACAGGGACGGACGAGCCACGTAATATCACAAGTTTAATGAAAACAGCACGAAAGATTTTTTTCCAATGGAAACGTCGGGTGTATTGTGTAAGTTCATATTTGTATGTTCTTGTGCACATAAACGCAGATTAGCACCTTCAAGTCTTGGCTTTTTCGAAAGGATCGCAGCCTTTGTTGGGTGATTTTTATTATTGTTATGTAAAATGAAAAGTATTGAAACCATAATTATTTACTTTACCTTATGATGCAAAATAATTGTAAGTATTATATCCCAAACAGTGAAAATTGATCATTTGTTTTGTACTGATATCAAATAATAAATTTTAATATGATTATGGGTTAACAAGAAAACTGATTTTTTTATGAAAGTTCCCTAAATTTACGTCATAATTTTTTTTTTCAACTAAAGTGTGGTAAACGATATGAAATATTTCTGATGTCACATTCTTGACACATATTATTGCCTGTTTGAAGCTAATTATTGTCTCGAAGGACCTTTGTGACCTGGGAATTCTTATTTGAAAATTACTTCATTGGCTATGTTGTGCTGTGGGCTTAGTTCTCCTACTCATAGTTATAGTGGAGGTAAAGTGTGTTTATAATGTTCCAGATTCATAAATATCACAAAAACGATGTAGGCCTACTTTACCCTTTTGCTGTAAACTTAGCTCACTGACAAGTCGGGAGAAGTAAAAGGTGATAGGCCTAACAGGTCTCTTTTTATTTTTGGCAGAAGTAATGTAATTTGTGTTTTGGGTGGTTAGGTCTATACATTTGGGTAAAGAACTAGTGTCTGCAGTGAATGATGAATATTTCGAAGGTTGAGAGTACCGGTTTAATACCACCAGTTGCCTTTTATGGGTGACTGCCTGTCTCAAGTCAGGAGGGAAATTTGTTTCTTCGCATTGGCATTGGAAGAGAAATGTTGATGCTTTGGCAAGTGTGAAATCTCTATGCTGTCATTGTTGGGTTTGGAATTAATGAATATGGATCATGTTTTTCTGTACTATTATAAAAACGAAGTGCCAAGAGAATAGAAATTACAAAGTTTTGTCGTGTTTTGCGCACCCACAGATGTGAACTTCCGAGAAGATGCAATTCTAAAAGGTTTAATGCTTCTCATCATTACTTGCAGATTACTCATTTCATTCTACTGCGTCGAATGTGATAAGGATCTCGTTTACTGTTGGTCTTTGAATGCCAAAGATAATGGAATATCGTCAACTTGTACGGTCTGTGGGTCCTTGTGCACTCCGTTTGTGGTGACACATAGCATTTATTCCTACTTTTAGAGAAAGGTCGTGGCTTGCACTTGGGGTTGCCGGTGTTGTACAACAGGATATAATTCAATGACAGTATTCCTTATTAAAGTCATTCTTTAAAATTGTTTTTTTCCTTCCCTCGGCGCTAACGGCAGAGCTCGACTTTCAAACTGTGATGGCCAATTACTTTTACTACGCTTAAATTTCCGTGCCCTTAACGCTGTGTGCAAGGCCGATTTACCGTAACACATTAGTATAATAACACAAACACTCTCATAAATTCGTACCTTTTCTGTATTTAAACTTGGGATAAATAGACTCACCACCGTGAAACTGGATATAGGTTCACAGATGAGACTTCCAAGTTCCGTTTGAGCGTTTCATCACTCCGCCTTCGGTGTCGGATGTGTCGCTCAAGCGGTAGCTGCTTGTCACATCTGTGAAACTGGATCCAGTTACGCGATGAAGATTCTCCCTTTATAACTGCTTTGTATCGGCATTCATGTTGCATAACATGTATCTTGATTTTCTACAAGACAGGCCTACTTTGACCTGTCATGTTCATGACTTGGATCAAAATAAGATACACCAAAAACTATATTTGATACCTGTGGCAGCAGGGTTATGTAAACGGATTTGTGTGTGTGTGTGTGTGTGTGTGTGTGTGTGTGTGTGTGTGTGTGTTTGTTTTTTTGTGCTGGGGCCAGCATTTATAGGAATAAAAAACAACAGAGGATCTGGGATATGCATGACGTATTATTTCATCAGGCACGCTTATACAAAACATTCTAGCACACTGTTCTTATCTAGGGGCCCAATAACTCGAGTGTTGGAGGTTAAAAAGACGTGAAATATGCATATATAGGGCATGAGAAATTGTTACTTGGGGATTTGAAATATCACAATTCATTTCAAAATTGAATGTAAACTGCTCTTACTCGGATATTAAAATAAAAATAATCGGTTAAATAAATAAATAAATAAATAAATAAATAAATAAATAAATAAATAAATAAATAAATAAATAAATAAATAGATAAATAAATAAATAAATAAATATATGTATGTATGCATGTATATATATGTATATATAAATATATATGTGTGTGTATGTATGTGTGTGTGTTTGTGTGTGTGTGTGTGTGTGTGTGTGTGTGTGTTCCAAATGTTTCATGAGGACAGAAAGACCCACTTGAACAGGGTAGTACGACCCCATTACACAGCAGGGACATGTGTTTCGTTCATAATATTTAATTAGAAAAAAACAATCGGTAAACAGGCACAATGCCTGTAATAAGTCCTCTTGTACCTGCCAGATAACATATAGTTACCCATACAATACGTTACAGACAGCAGAAAGTGGAAAGGAGAAGGAGGAGAGGATATTAGGCGAGTGCGTGTTAATTTCATGTCCATACCTAAAGTGGAGACGAGATCAGTATCAATTTCAATTGCAATGAGAAGTATCTGTTTGAAAGCTTTGCTGAGATTGGCTAATCCTTAAATTGTTCAGTAGATTTAATATAACAATGAACTGATCGACAAATGTCATAATTTGCGTTTTTATTTCCACCTGATATTCCTTAAAGTAATGTTTTAAGGTTGAAGGGTGCCAAAGATGCAATTTCGGTTTGGAAGTTTGTCCCTTTGGATGGGATATTTATTATACTGAAAAAGAAAAATAATGGAAGCTATCCTCAGCAGAGTGACAACGGGAATAAAGTGGTGACGTTATCAAGCCCATTTTTAATCACAACTCAACTGCGAACAGCCCATTCTTATTATGGCACAAGTTATGGCAATTTGGCTTTCTCTAATGCAGAATAATTCATTTCTTTTGGTTTACTTTTGCTGATTTTCTTTTGAAGTCGTCATCATTTCCGATTTTTTATTGATCTTGAAAGAAGATTCCATTCACTGATAGTATATGGGAGGAATGAGTTATAATGTACGCTTTTCCTATAATTCCTTCCTCCATATATGATTGTGGTCATAGGTTTGCAAAATGATATACAAAAGTCCTTTGACGGAAATAAAACTACTGCAAATAAGCTAACCGACATCTCAGATTTGGTACCAGTCTGTGAATTCACACTGTAAGGTGTGCGACGTACTCCGTGGTTTTTCAGGATTGAGGAGCCGCCGTAGCCGAATAGGTACGGTCCTCGCTTTGTATGCCAAGCGTACGGGGCTCGGATTGCCGCCGATGCAAAACTCTTTAATATATCTGGCTGTTCACAGGCAGTGGCCACTGCTCAAAGGCTTATTGGTACAAATTGCAGTACTTGTCCCTGATTATGTCAGAGCTGATGGTTGATTTCATCAGCTTACCATGTTTGTACCCTCTGTAAATAGGTATATCTCTCTCTCTCTCTCTGTCTGACTGTCTCTCTCTTTTTCGCTCTTTGAATCTAAATGTGCTCTGTCGTGTTGCAAACATGGCAACATGGCAGTGTACTTCATTTATTTTTTTTGGGGGGGGGGGGGGCTGGCGGGGTCATAAATTGCGCATTATACATTTTGACATGGAGCATAAGTTAAATACAGTCATAGATATTCTTAAGTGCCAACTTACCTTCCCCAAAATGTGACGAGTGGTTAAGGTACAACACTAAGGGTTGTTTGCATCTAATTTTGAATTTTTTTTCCACCGTTCAATAAAGCTATGTCTTATTTTTTATGTCGAGAAACCTCTTTTTTTGCCAAAGATTTTTGTGAAAATTAGATTTTGAATTTTTCTGAAGGTCCGCACCAAACGGATATATTTGCATAACTCATATTCTCTGTTTACTAGCTAGTTCCGTTTACGGGCATTACAGTTATGGTATTTTATACGTTTAAGTAGTACACACTGCAACCGAAGCATGGGAATCTGTTTCCATTTTTGGGGCATATTAGCCCATACATGGCTCCTGATATAATTCAAATTTTGATGTATTGCAGCACTATCCATGACACATATGTAGGCTTATACTTCCTACCTTTCAAGCCGCAGAAGAAACGGAAGGACCCGGATAAAACCACTGCTCACAGTCAGAGTGTAAGGAACTCCCTGCAGTTGATCACCGAACTGAGAATCGGCCCGGGAAAGGGGATGGTGAATATGTGGCCTCACCCGTGTCCTTTTAAAACGAGAACAATTTATAAGAGGAAAGATCGATACGTGCATGTACAATGCAAGGCAGCCTTATCACTCAGAAATTTCCGCACGCAGCCAGATCCCAGCTTCTCATACGCTGCATTGTCTGGCGAAAAAACTGTAAGGGGACCATCTGGAAGGAAAGACATATTCAGGTTTAATATCATTTGTAATCAATTCCAAACTATGTGTGACCATATCCACCCTGTCTGATCAAAGTGGGCGCTTACACACGACTGTTCATTTGCAATTCTAACGTATACAATATTTAAAACATTATGTTGACAATGTGGTGAAACTGTTAGTCAGACATTGCTGCCATAATTGTTGTAACATTACGTCATTTTGCTATTTTAGATTTTGTACAATGTTTGGATTTCAGACTAATGTATTTTGACATAACAATGAGAAAGCACACTAGTGAAAAAAACTACAGCCCAACTTCAGTGGAACCTATCCGTTGTGAACACAAAAAATCACAAGCTATACACAGAAGGAAGCAATATCGAGAGTCCAATTCAGTTCGTATATATATATATATATATATATATATATATATATATATATATAT
Organism: Hermodice carunculata; assembly: GCA_964020975.1. Classification (NCBI taxonomy): domain Eukaryota; kingdom Metazoa; phylum Annelida; class Polychaeta; order Eunicida; family Amphinomidae; genus Hermodice; species Hermodice carunculata. Next base: position 17,905 of record CAXHWN010001012.1, on the reverse strand, counting down.
ATATATATATATATATATATATATATATATATATATATATATATATATATATATATATTAGCATTAAAGCAAGTTTTAATGAACCTTGCCAATTGATGCATTTATGGTTTCAGTCCTGCGGGCCAACGTTTGTTGCTTTTGCCAAGGGTATTGTTTCAGATGCGAAGCACATAATAACGTGTGCACAATGTACATCAATTTTCACACGAAGGCAGCAATTACTGGCGTATCGCACAGGGTAGATATATTCTAGCCACACGTGCATTAGCAATCCCGTATCACACACTGTTGATATATTCTAGCAGCAAGTGCATAAGCAAACCAAGCTGTATGTACATCATTAAGATAACTTAGAAGTCACTGTTTCCCACTAGCAGAGATTTGGCTCAGAAATGTCAGGTCCCGCATCGGTGTAAACTCACTCTACTAAGATGATCACTTGCGTCTAAATAAACTACATTTTATTTCATAAAAAGCGTTTTTGTAAGGCACATGTGCATGCAAACACACACACAGACACACACACAGGCACACAGACACAGACACAGACACACACACACACACAGACACATATATATATATATATGTATATATATATGTATATATATATATATATATATATATATATATATATGTATATATATATATATATATATATATATATATATATATACATATATATATATATATATATATATATATATATATATATATATATATATATATATATATATATATGCAATTTCTGAAAACCCAGATACGTACTAAATCTCTGTTCCATATGATTGGTACTAAAGACCAGGGTAATGGTCGAAAAAAAAATCTGAAGTTCCACCACGAGTGACTATCAATTTTTTTCTAATTTATTATGTTGCCGACGTTTTCACTCTTAACTATTCCTAGATAGGTTTTTCTTTTGTTTAATTCGGAAGGGAACACAGCTCTAAGTATTCCTCCTTGAGCAAAAACGCAGTTTACACCACCGTATGCATAATAAAGTCATATAAAACATAATACATCTGTCATACATGTGGCCAGGTGTCATAGTCATAGTCACCCAGCCGTTTGTCACAGACAAATAGACAGTCTGGCAAGCAGATTAGTAGGCAGGTAGACAGAAATGCATTGGCAGTATTTATTTTGTTTTTTGTTTGTTTGTTTCTTTCAATATTTATATATATTTTAATACATACATATATAATATAATTTATATATATATATATATATATATATATATATATATATATATATATATATATATATATATATATATATATATATATATATATATATATATATATATATTGTTTTGGAAGCAATGTTTTTTTAAATTACCTGCATGAAGAAAATACATAAAAAATTACTTCCAATTCCATTATCTCAGCGATACACCGTCTGGGGAAAGAACGGAAATCCAGCCTTATCCATTATGAGGTAATTGATCCTTGCATTTTGATTGTAGGACATCCTGTAAATCATACGTCTATAACATTTACTTCAGCTCATTCAATTGTTTACCTTAAGAAAACTGCAGAGGTTTTCCCTCAGCATAACGGTGTGCGTGTGAGTAATTATTTTCTCTGTGACTCATCCCACAGCGAAAATTACTGCAGCTTCAGCTTATATGCATTTGGTTAATTATCTAATAAAAATTGGCGCGATTATCTCAGAAAGCATTAAACGCTGTCAAAATGAATCAATATCTATTGGACGCCGTACGCTTTGATAAATTTTTTCCATCACGTTTCAAAATAAATGCAATGGATGGTAATTCACTTTCGGTATGCAGATTTTATTCAACATGATGAATAACACAAGCGGTGACCCTGAGCTTGAATTTTAAAGTGCATACATACGTATAACCACACACTCACACACACACACACACACACACACACACACACAAAACACACACACACTCACAAACACACGGCAGAGCACACACATATATACACATGGCTGGCTGGCTGGCTGGATAGATTGATCGATCGTTTGATGGATCGATAGACAGACACACAGGCAGACAGGCGGGAGGACGGACGGATAGACAGACAGACAGAAAGACAGACAGACGGACGAACAGACAGACAGACAGACAGGCAGGCAGACAGACAGACAGACGACAGACAGACAGACAGACAGACAGACAGATAGATAGATAGATAGACAGACAGACAGACAGACAGAGAGAGAGATAGATAGATAGATAGATAGATAGATAGATAGATAGATAGATAGATAGATAGATAGATAGATAGATAGATAGATAGATAGATAGATAGATAGATAGATAGATAGATAGATAGATAGATAGATAGATAGATAGATAGATAGATAGATAGATAGATAGATAGATAGATAGATAGATTGATTGATACCTTAAAACTATGTCAAATTCGTGTGGAGACTTAACTAGAGTGCTGCTTCCAGTATTGCAATAGTTTCATAATACTGCATACTACCGGTACCATCAATGAGAATTCAAAATGCGAGGTTTTTTCCCAGTAATTCAGAAATTTACCTGCAAACGTGATACCCTGCGCAGCACTTAAAAATTTACCTATAAACGTGATACATGTACCTTGCACAACAATTCCCTTTCAACATCAAATCAAATCCGCAGCCACTCTAATCCAAACAAGATTGTTTTTTTGTACATCCACATCCCATCAAAGTTTACCACTGTGCATAGACTGATAAACATGTCCGACTTAGCAGGCACTATGTACAGAACACTTCAACATTACACCAGTTATAAACAAGAATGAGAAGAAGAAACACTAGGAAATCGTAGCTAGGTCAATGAAATTACCATATTTTAATGATACAATTATGTGTTGCCATATGTACAGAAAACTGGAGAGCAAAGTTAAAAGTGGCATCGACCTGAGTATGAGCTACATACTGCGTCCTCGAATGGAACTACGCTGTACTGGTGATGTCAGAAATTAGGAATCATTAGTAATACACTTGGGTCTTATACAGTGCAGTCCCCTACTCAAAATGGACTAAATTAGTAGATAATAGTGTTTTGTCATGACGACATTATATCTGAAATAAGTCCCCAAGAATAACAACAAAAGATAGTTTTCATGTGAATCTAATGGTATGTTTTATTGAATTCACTTATAAGCAAAGGTGCAAAAAAGGATACAACATCCTTGGAATAAATATATAGTTACAAATAAATAAGTTACCCAACAATTTTGGGTTGTCAAATTAATGCTTAAATTGACAGGCTTTTAAGCGAAAAGTTGTAGCCAGGCGGACGACGGAATCAATACCTTGTCAATGACGTGAACAACTCCGTTTGTGACACTGATGTCTGCTTTTCACCTTAGACAAATTCAACGAGACGTTTTCTTCCTGGCACGAAAGGCAAGCAAAGGTGCATACATCAGACAACTGCCTGAGTAACAAGGACGCATGACTAGTGCTAAGTTATGATTTTTTCCTTAACCCTTTGACAGCTACATTTTGGACTGCGTCAACGCCTTCCTCGGTGCGCTTTGGGCGCCATGTGTCCAAAGCGTGCCGAGGAAAGCTGTTGCCCTGGACTATAATGTTATACGTAACTGTGTTACTGGAACGGAAGATCTTGTTACAAAAAATATTAATCTAACACTAGTATCATAAATCAGAGCATGTGTGTTAAGTATTTCCACTTAGTTTGCAGCCGGCGCTGAAACAATTTTTTTTTATGAGTTCGTACTACAGACCCGATCTTTTCAAGTAAACTTTGTTTCCAGCCAGTGTAGTTATGAGTCCGCTCCGTAACCCCACACTGTAAGCTGTTCCCTGTACAAAGTGTTACTTCAGGACCTCTGTAAAATCACAAGCAAGTAACACAACTTCAATGATTAAACTTTGTTTCCTGCCAGTGTAGTTATGAGTCCGCACTGTAACACCACACAGTAAACTGTTCCCTGTACAAAGTGGTGCTTTAGGATCTCTGTAAAATCACAAGCAGGTCATACAACTTCAATAAAGGTGACGAACATACTAGAAAACAGAATCTGTCAGCGCCACATCTTATGTATGTCAACCTGTGATGCGGGTTTTTTCCAGTTTTTATCCACCTTGCAGGAACATATTGGTTTTGCAAAATGTAGTGTAGTCATTTGCCTTCTTAGACAGAATCAGTTAAGCAATTGCGACGATATTGAGAAAACGACACCCCGTGAAATGCTCAGAGTAGTCGCGGAATCGTTTTGAGCAGCCAACATATTCATGTGATAGGTTCTGTCTGTTATTTTGATTTAATTTGAACTTTTACACAACTCTTGTCCCTGTCCACTTCTGGCCTCTCAGCGCTTATTGGACATTCACAGCAGCCCATTGTTAATGCCGTTTCTTCCTTCCCTCATATTATCCGTCATGGGGATTAGCTTTGATCATTTTAGAATGGCCATCGGAATCTTTCACAAATGATGGGCAACCCCACGAAAGTATGATTGGCCCAAGAATACTGCTGAATCCGAAATAATCCTCTCTTTTTATTTCTTGTCCTTAGTCCCAATGAATGTGACTCTACTAGGTTTCACCTGTATACAACACTTACTGTCAGTCTTGCATTTTTTTTCAGTCCTGCATTGATGTGCATCCAAATCCCGGACAAAACGACCCCTCTGCAAAAAAATATTTAAAACTTTGCCACTCCAACGCCCGTAGTATTAAGAGTTTGGGCAAACTTGATGAACTTCAATTATTAGCGCAAGTCGAAAATTTTGATATTATCACTTTATCAGAAACTTGGCTTGATGCTAATTTTCCTGATCAACTCCTCTACATTGACAATTTTCAACCTCCTTTAAGAAGAGAACGTCCTACAGGACGAGGAGGAGGAGTCCTTACATATGTTTCTGCTTCGCTACCTTGTCGAAGGCGTACCGATCTAGAGGATCTGAACTCAGAGTGCATCTGGATTAAGATTACAACAAAACGTGGGGTTCTACTGATTGGAAATTATCATCGACCTCCTGGCCAGCCTGCTTAAATACGGGATGCCTTTCTCGAGGCTTTGAGTGCCTCAATTTCCATAGCGCTTGAAAGTAACCCACACTCCCTCCTCATTACTGGCGATTTTAACGACAGATGCTCAGACTGGAATTCACCATATCAGGATAGTGACGTTGGCGTAGCACTTTTCAACCTGCTTCTTCAACACAACCTCTATCAGCTTATACAGGAACCTACAAGAACCACCGAATACTCAGAAAACCTGCTTGATCTTATTATCACTGACTCTCCTGGCCTGGTACTCAGTAGTGGTGTCCTTACTCCTCTGTCAAATTCTGACCATGCGATCGTTTTCTGCTCTCTCTCACAATCACACTTTAAAGACCGCTCGTTCAAACGTCATGTTTGGGATTACAATAAAGCCAATTTCCCTGAACTTAATTCTACTCTCTTAACAGCACCTTGGAACATAGCCCATGAAGTCTATGATAACCTTGACGACATTGTTTCATACTGGTCAGAATTGCTTCTCTCCACTGCCAAGGAATTTATACCGTTTAGAGAAGTCACCGGAAGACCTTCAGACAAGCCTTGGATTACTACCGAGATAAAAAAGCTTATTCGTTTCCGCAATCGGGCATGGAAGCGTTTTAAGAATATAGCTAACCTGCCACGACCATATACATTCGAGGTTTCCATGAAGGTCGAGAAGTTTTACCAGTTTTACAAGAAGTCACGTAACCATGTCCTTAACAAAATTCGTAAATCGACGCGTTCTTACTTTAATAAATTACGTTCTAAACTGGACGATAACGAAATAAATCCAAAACAATAGTGGAGCTTATCTAAGTCTGTCTTGGGATCTACAATCCACGAGGGGATTCCACCAATAATTGAAAACGACCAAATTATATCCTGCAATGCAAAAAAATCACTATCTGTTATATTTTGTGTGAAACAAGTGAAGCCTCATCATCCGCCATTTTTCTTGCGTGGGTCTCCGATTCCTGAGGGAGACATTCATACACATCTCGGAATCACATTGAGTGGTGACTTATCTTGGCAAGCCCATATCACACGGATTACCATTAAAGCTGGACAAAGAATTTCCTTACTGCGTAGGTCCAAGTATAAACTGTCGAGCAAATCCCTGGTCAAACTATATTGCGTATCACACCTCTCTTCTTTAACGGGTAAATATTGAACTCAATTCATATTGGTTTAACTTGTATCTTACAAGTAATCAAACTTTGATATTCGTGCAGAGTTTACACAGATATAATACATTGGTAACATTTGTTTTGTCATGTGTGTCTTGTATATACCTATTGTGTGTCTCCATGTTCTTGAGAACCCATGTATTAGTCATCTCGATGGACTATAGGGCTATCCAGAGTAAATAAATACGTTTAAACTAATCTTACATGTCCAAAAAATCATGGGAGCCCTGTTTTATGCAGTTTCTTTAAATACATTTTTCGCCTCAAATGGTCTGCGGCGATGCGCTTACAAGTCTTAAAGACTTGCCTTGCAATTTGTACCTGCGAAATCATAATCATTAGATGTTATGCAATGACCTGAAATTTATTTACTGCGGTATACACTTTGAAACTCTGTCACCTTTTTAAACCACAAAGAACCAATGTAATATGTGAGAAAGATGCGTGCTGTTCAAGACTCTCTTATTATGTAGAAACGTTTGTATGACGGCAGACCCAAGCCTCTCAAACGCAGAATTTTCTGGGGCAAAAACTGTGAAAGGACCACCTGAAAAATGTTCAATTATATGGGTCAACCATTTTACTTTATGTTAACATTATAGCATTCGTGGTGTCCACGAAAACAGAGAACACAATTTTGCTTTTATTTTCCAATACATTGACATATGAATGTTATGATATAAAATATGGAATAATTACTAAATTATAAATCTTGATTGCGGCTATTGACATATTTCAAACATGGTAATGACGTAGTGCTTGTATTTTAAGACATTGCTTAACTTTGTGATTGATACATGATCTTGACCTGTCATATACCTTCTTTATTTCATGTCAGTATCCTGGTTATATAAGAATAAAAGGATATGCGGTGAGTACCGATTGCATGTTTCTAAGCAAGAATATCTACATGTACACTGTCTTTGCAAATATTATTTCTGCAGATGCATTTATATCGATCAAACGTACGCTACAATGGACAGTTATAAAAGGGCCATCAAAACATGTAGCGACACGTGGAATTGCGGTATGCATATATAGTTTGAGTTACGATTACAGTCTCCAAGATAACATAAATAAATATCATAATACGCTTAAGAGCATTAGCAAGGCCAGCCGTCTGTACAGCAGTAAGCAATGTGCTGCCTGCCACCAAACCAACTACATCTTGAGTGGCTGGCATTATGACCTTACCTACCACGTGAATAACCCTATTACTTGCCATTTTATCGAAAACAAAACTTTGACACCGGATGTGGAGACAGTCTATAAAATATATGCCTTATGTAACTATCATTGATTTTATTATTTCATGATTGCTTTTTACTGCAGGTGTGGAAAGTGTTGAGTTTAATCGGGTATAATACAAAACCTGCATGCTTCATGCCGCAGAAATAGCCTACTTCCTTAAGCCCTATAATATCTTCATTTTTTCATGTGGACATGGAGAATTTGCTTTCAAGATCTTTACATGATTGTTCCGTTACAATCAGATCAATTGTTCTATTTACACGAATGAAAAACAAATTGATTTAAAATAACCATATATATGCATTTCATTTCGCAGCCTATTGTCCGAAAATAAACTGCTCTGTCTGGCGTATTTGGCATTAAAAACGTTGTTTGTATTCTTAATATTAGCTTATGGGACACGCTGCCCTTATTGTGCTGAAGAGAGAGTTGCAAATTGAAACAGCGGATTCTCTCACATTGGAGCATACATTGGCTCTAGTCGTTTGGCTGATGAGAGTGTCCAGCACAGCCTCGTTATTGACGTTAGTCTGAAGTATCCTTTCGCTCACTACATGTGCTTTGAGCACATTGGCCAGTTTGTTTGAGCCGGCCAAAAGAGAAAAAAGTGTCTCCTTGGGAAGTTTTGGAAATGCTTCATTCGATGGTGCAAATACTGGAAATGGTCCTAAAATTAACACAAGATATTAGTCATAAATGCTCAGTATATTGTGTCAAGGAAAAGGGCAAATCAGTGTTCCATCGCTCTGTCCAGATGGAAAACCTAAAAAAAGCAATTCACTGAAAATGTTTCATTCCAGTTACTTTGTATTGCACATACAGTTTTCAATCGAAATGAAAAGCGTATTTAAGAATGTTGTGTGACGAAATGACTACATTTCTCTGTACATAAACACTCCTAGATGTTATGACTTGCTGTCCAATTGTATCATTCTTAATGATGTTGCACGTAAATATACATAGACACCGCCATTTTTTTTAAACTTTATACTGCGATTTCTAAGAGAACTTTGATGCTCTACGGGTGTTCATTGTGAAGTTTAGAGTTGCAGTTATACAGAAATTTATACAATAAACATGTTTATTGTTTCAATAAAATTCACAATAGTGACTAGATTTTATACAATTAAACGACATTATCCAGTTTTAACCAATCACACTGTGCGTTTTTTGGATTTGAAGAAGTTGAATACCTTCCTGATTACTAATTTTGATCTCATATGTTCAATTTTGAAGTACCTAATATAGCCTAGTCGTTCTAAGATCAAAGGCTCTGGGTCCATGATGTCAGTGAATACATGTTAGGTTTGCTTTAGTTCGTGTCGACGACATACCACATAAGAAATTTTGTTCTTAAAATAGTCTGTTGAATCTCAAGACGTCAAAGACGTGGTGTGTTCTACATCAAAGTATCAAGTTAAAAAAAAGCGTCTTAAATGCAAGAAAACTCATACACGTCTTATTGACCCAATATCCACCGAACACCGTTTCGACACGTCCCACAAATGATGCAATCAATGTACCTCTCCACAGTTTCTAACATGTCCTTAATAAAATAAATATCACTCAAATCACAACAATCACTCGGCATAATAAAGACTTCAACAAGTATTTTCAACACTATAGTTGTGAACACGATTTGGTAAGGTAGTTTTAAAGACTAGTTTGGATTTTTAAAGTGCAATGAAGTAATGCTAATATACCTTAGACAGCATCCCTATCAGCAAGTCCGGCTGTCTGCAACAGTTGTACACAGGTGGCGGCCTGTAATTCTTGAGCCAACATGGCTAGGTTCTGCTGTAGTTTGGCAGTTAGCAGCATGCTGCTGGTGACCATCGTGAGCATACTCTGTACGAACATTTTGACACTGCAGTTTATTTCGGAAACGAATGTGGTACATTTTTGTATCAATCATGATACGCTTCTCCAATGTCTGACTTACACACACACACACACACACACACACACACACACACACACACACACACACACACATATATATATATATATATATATATATATATATATATATATATATATATATATATATATATATATATATATATATAAAGGTTTGTGCACGTTTGGCGACAAGTAAGCCTAAGTGATAGATGATTCTCATGTGATAAAGATAAAAGCATTGGAGATTGAACAACGCTTCTTTCAATAGACGTTGCTTGCATAAGTATATGGTCCTTATACGGGACAACGCTTGTTGACGACGTAATAATAATAATAATATGGTGGCTCTCCGCTTGTCTGCCGCGGTCCTGTGTCACTCTGTGACACAGGTGGCCTAGGAAAAAAATCCATCCCTCTCACACCCTATCACCGCCTCTAAGGCTCAGGCTTTTCCCATGGGAGCCCCCATGGGAGCCCTTATAAGGGCTACCACCATTCCCATTCCTTCCCCTCCCTGTACTCTGGAATTCTAATTTAACCTGTTGCCTTCTAACTCTATTATTTCATTCCTTTTCTCCCAGCATCCTACCAGGTAGTCCTGTACATTTTTATTACCTTTCCTGCCTCCCAGAAAGCCACCTTTCATACCTAAAATCCATGCTATACGTTCCTCTTCCTCTAAACCCTGAACCTCTTCTAAACCCTTGTAATAGTAATCTTCTCTGTGCCACTTTCTGAAAAAATCTTCCCTTATCTCTCTATATGCATCACACCACAACAGCCAATGGTCCACTGTCTCATCTGCCTCTTTTCTACATGACTTACACTTTCCATTACTCCCTGTTGTCCACTTTTGATTTCTCTTTTCGAGATTGATTACTCCTGCCCTACTTTGAAACAGAAGTTTGGATCCCTTCCCTCCATCCCAACACACACTTTTCTGTGGCTTTTCTAATACCTTGTATGCCTTCAATGTACTTTTTTCCCTGACTCTTCTTTTCCAGTCTTCTTTCCAACCCTCTGTAACAGTCTTACCTACAAAAACTTTCCAATCATCCACCTCATCATATCCTTTTAGTTCATATTTCTCTTCTAACCCATCTATGTCTTTGACCCATCATGTTTTTTTCCTTGGCTACCTGATTGTAAACTTTCCTGCACCACCTGTCTTCACTTATTCCTTGTGAATAACCCCAGTACTTTAACTTAGCTTTGGCAATTCTATCTGTGATTTTATTCCATCCTAACTCTCCTAGGACTGCTTCTGTTGCTGTACATGATGGTGCTCCTAGTATCCATTTCCCCATCTCATTCTGTGCTTTCTCCATTCCCTGGATATCTCCCTCACTCACTGAAATCACATCTAAGCCATATATCATTCCTGGTATTGCAACTCTATCCCATAATACTCTTGCTGTATATGCTCTGTTGAAACTGTTCAATGCAGTAGCTTTAATCATTCCTTTTGTGCGATTCACTTTCTGTTTAATCTTCTCCACCTGATACCTGAACATGCCTTTACCCGTTGCTTTAATCTTAACACCTAAGTATTCATACTCATCAACCTCCCCAATTTCAATTAACTGTTCCCTACATTCTGGAATTTGGAACTGCCCAATTCTCCATTTATTTCCATCTGGTTTCTTCCCAAGAGTCATCACTTTACTCTTATCCCCTCTAAATTCTAACCTCCATTTATTCCCGTATTCCCCTGCTATGTTCAGCGTGTATTTGTTATAGATGTAAATCGAATTGCCCATAATCGAATGCCCACCCCGGCACAACGACGAAGAGAAAGAGAAAAAATAAAAGAAAACCAAAAACAAAAAACTAAAAACAAAAAGCAAAAACAAAACAAAACAAAAAAACAAAAAAACAAAAACAAAAATAAAAACTAAAAAACAAAAAACAAAAAAAAAAACATAAAAACAAAGAGCAAGGCAAAACACACACACACACACACACACACACACACACACACACACAACCGTTTCTTTAAGATTCATGTACTTAAAATCCGATCAATAGACCCTCAGTTGCATTGTGTCTCAACGTCTGTGTCAGTCACTTCATGAAACGTTGACGTTTGGTAGTTTTTAGTCAAACAAACTTTGGTGTCAAAATTAAAAATGTTCGGTTCTGGTCATATGCTTTACAAAGTAGCACGTCAATGTCTTTATAAATTTGTGACACTCAGCACTGTTTCTGTGGGGTCGACTACCCACTGACTGCTCGTTAGCAACTGGAGGCAAAATACAGCCTTAGTCTTACACGCATGCTGCAGGAATGTGCCTTGGCAAAGTCATCCATAATTATTATAAAAATAAGTTTGATGATCATAATTATAATTGCCTACTGCGGCAAGTTGTAGAAACAGAGTTTCTCAGGGAAAGGAATTGGTAGGCTGTAATTCTTGGAATTATAAGATAGTCATGATGGGTTGACCAATTGTACATCAGACGAAACTCTTCACTCAACAAATGTTAAAAGGCTGTTATCCTTACAGACTGGGCCGTTGCTCCTTGCTGACAGAATTTATGTGTAACTAACTGTGTGCTTTAGATATTTTCTGAGTTCTCCTGGGCAGGAATATGTTCTATACATGTTATGATGGCTTAAACATAATTAAGGATTGCCCAGAGTATTTGCAATGACAGATCTGGTGTATATAACGTTTTTGCTTTATATTCTGTTGTATTATTTATGTATAGTAATGTGATAAAGAGAGCTATTTTGCCAGATAGGCCCTCAAGTTGCCTATGACAAATTTGAAACTCAACAAGGGGTCAACAGTTTTAACGTGTGGGCGTAAATCCCTGACATTAGAATTGTGGCTTTCTGCGAATCCCCCCCCCCCATCCACCACCACCACCACCACAGACACACACCATCACCACCGTTATGTTATAATAATGGTCAGGTTTTATGCTATGCCGTAGACAATACATCTTAATTATCACTCAGGGAGACTTAGGGGCAGATGTAAGGAAAATCATCCATCTTAAGTTCCGCAAGGTATGGCGGTATAGTTTTAACTCCTATTTATTTGCAGTGAGACGAACTAGTGCGGCCTTTTTGTTAATAGTGCGCAAGGAAAGTGATGATGCGAATGCATATTGTAAATTCTTCAAACAATGCTGGTCTTGTAGGTGCACTGTCTGACAGTACAGGTGAGAACAGTGTGCCGAGGAAATACAATGATAGACCCTAGCAAAACTCAATTCATGCACCCCACAGGACTATGTGTTGTTTTGCATTTCAATTAGACAAAAAATGAGCTTGGATTTCTATGTTATAAACTCACTCGTGTTCTGCGATGTTTTTATGTATAAGATACTGCTAACCAAGTTTTGACGTTTGAATGTTGGGGATATTTTAGACTAAGAACGTAAAATAGAAGAATTTATAACCGTAGCCTATAGCAATATCAATAAATATTTTGAAATGTTTCTACGTGGTTAAACGAAGGGACTGAAATATTTACAACTATCGTTTAATAGAATACATTTAGTGATCCTTTTTAATTATTTAATCATGTTTATATTTGAATTTGCAACATTGATAAACAATGTTGATATGAAGAAATATATCATCGACATCACTAAATCAGTTAGTAGCACCTCTACTTATTGATGTGCCATTATGGATGGTGCCAATGCTACATGTATAGCCATATCGCCAAGCGATTCAAGCATGTCCTTTTATATATTCAAATGTGAAAATAGATCCGTTTATTTCTGGAGTGACATTGACACAGTCCTAAATCTGCCCCGTGCATCATCAAATATAAAATGTTTGTCACACTGCGCTACACTTGGGCTCCTGCTGAAAAAATAAACAGCACATATTCTCCTTCGTTACAATGCAGCTACGTCACCTTTTATACATATATATATATATATATATATATATATATATATATGTAAGTGTGTGTGTGTATTTCTTTATATTTATTTATTTATTTATTTATTTATTTATTCATTTACTTACCTATTTACCTATTTACATATTTATTTGCTGATTAACTTACTAACTTATACATTTATTTATTTATCTTTTCATTTTATTTGTACGTGTATGCTTCTGTTTCTTTGTTTATTTGTTTGTACTTTGTTTCATTTCATTTCATTTCACTTGATTTCATTTCACTTGATTTCATTTCATTGCATTTGTTCAGTGAAGAATGCATGTGACTTACTGTTTCGGCAGCAAAATGTCTATGCGGGCATCTTTTATCTATAATGCGTAGCAAAATATAAGACGACAACTTACTCAAGTATTGAGCGGCTTGTCGTGTAAACATTTGGTTTGTATGCATTTTTCACCGGAAAAAAAGAACCCGTGTTATCACCATGATAATAATCCAGGCATGGCAAGGTTGGTTTGTGGAAAATCCTTGCAAGACACGTACAACAAGGCGCAATTCACAGATCGCTAGAATTCAAGGTCTCTTCGAAGGTAACACTTCATGTTAACCCGATGCATATCAAGGATCAACCTTAATGTAAGTTCCAAACAACGTGGAAAAGAGAACCACATCTCTGTTCAGAAATAACAAGCAATTATCGAATGAAATTAACTATTTTGTGTTCCCGCCAACGTACCTATAAAACGTTTTGTCCAGAGGTAATCTGCATTCTACTATTGAGTATGTGCTTGTATCGCCATCACTCTACCAATACTGTGCCAAACTCTTTGTTGATGAAAATGGGGATTATGACATAGGCAGTGACCACAACAGCTTAATTGTGCAATGGAAAGCCTCATTACTGTCGAAGCCTTGTAATTCAAAAGCGAAATCAAAGGTCAAAATGTGTGAAAGGTGGGACATTTCACCTGACACAAACTGGGGTACGTTTAGAGCGTTACTTCAATCTGACCTGACTTCGTAGAAATGTGACAATTTTAACTCCCCTGAGTCTGCATGGGAGGGTTGGAAGGATATTGTTATTAATGCCGGTAAGCAAGGCGTCGGTATAAAATGTTTTACAAGGACTCCAGGTCAAATTTGGGACGAGGAGATAGGCCATTTAATTTATGGACGTAAAATAGCGAATCGTTTTTACAGGTATTGGAGGAAACATGCACACTCAGATCCATGTATTATTAAAGAGCTGTGGCATGAATATATTTTAAGAAAGAGTCGTGTACATGATCTAATCAAACAAAAGTTAGTGAATCGGAAAATCGATGTAATAATTCGGAATTCAAGGAAAGCAGCCAGTAATACAAAGTCGTTCTGGAATATGCTCAGGAAATTAGATAAAAATAATTACCCGCTTCAGATAGTTCATCCCAGTGACAAAACAAAGGTTATCTACGATCCTAAAGAAATATCTATGGTGATTAATCAGTACTGGGTGAACTTAGGCTCTTCGAATGGTAAAATTGATGACGATGATCTTTTAAAGCAGAAGGTGCTTGACCTTAATGGGTTCACGGGTGACACGGATAGCCTTACACATGCCACTTTTGACTTTGATCACATCTTTTTTGCTGTAAAAGCACTCAAGACAGGTAAATCTTATGGTGTCGATAAAATACCTAACGAATTCTTAAAGAACGGAGACAATGTTTTGTTAAAATCTATTGTAGAATTGTTTAATATGTTTAAAATATTTGAAAAAAATTACTGAGGATTTCCAAAGGGGTATAGTCAGACCGCTTCATAAAGAAGGAGATTTTAAGGACTTAGACAACTATAGGGGTATAACTATAACTTCTAACATGTATAAACTATTTGCGGATGTTGTGAGCGGCAATTAATGAATTTTCTATAAGACAAAAATATACTTGGTGAACTTCACGGCGTGTACAGGAGAGGACACAGACTTGAGGACCACATTTTCGCCCTTAAAGGTATATGCGGTATGAGGAAGGATGACTGCAAAAAGACTTGGCTATCCTTTCTTGATATTTCCAAGGCATTTGATACGGTGTCTAGAAACCGCCTATTTTGTAACTTATGGGACCTTGGTGTACAGGGAAAACCCTGGAGACTTTTACGAAATTTATATGATAGAGTTCAAAACAAAGTGATTTTTGGACTTTTAGAAACATCTTGGTTCGACACATTAAATGGCGTAAAACAAGGCTGCATCCTCTCGCCCACGCTTTTCTCAACGGTAATGACAGATTTGGTGACAATGTTAAACAAAGAAAATGTAGGTGTTTCTTGTGCAGATCGGCTGATACCAGCATTGCTGTATGCTGACGACGTTGTTCTGTTGGCACAGAACGAGATACAACTCTCTAAAATGCTGTTTATTGCAGACAATTTTGCTATTAAATGGGGTCTAAAGTTCAATTCAAAGAAATCAAAAATATTAATAATTGGTGAAAGAGTAGACCCTCTCAAGAAGTGGGTCCTAGGAAACTCATGGATTGAAGAAACCAATACGTACAGATATCTTGGTATTATCTTTTCCAGGACGTTATCAGATTTGACGCATGTTAATGAGTATCTAGGTCCTAAATTAAGGAAATTAAGAGGGTACATCACAAGCATTCTTGCAAAGCATGATGATATTAATATGATAGCTTTTGGAAACACTTTATACAGACACGTCGCGTTGCCGTCACTCTTACATGGATGTGGTATTTGGAGAATACACGCACTAGTAATAACTGTTACGGTCATTTCAGTATAAATTGGCTTGTTCAATTATACGGATAAAAGCTAGCCCTGCATATCTTGCAACCATTAGCGATCTAGGCTGGTTGCCGTTGTCACTTGAGGCCGATAAGCGTAGAATCAAATATTTTAATTACCTGAAACACATAACTGATGGCCAGAGATTGTGTAATATTGTTTTTAAGGAAATGTGTAAACACTTCGAGCAGGGCCGGAGTTCATCATGTCCATATTGCGATGAGATCAAAAACATCTCAAATTACGCTGGAATGGCTTGGGCATTTTACTCCGAGAATGGTGACTGGTTGTCCGGATTTAGTCATTTGCAGACCGAAACATGGAAACTGAATGTTTTCAACCAGTTAGACGAATTTCCCACAATTGATTTGTACAAAACGTTCAAAACTGACATATCATTGGAAAATTATATGTTAAACATAAGAGATTTTAATGGCGTCAGAAATAAATTTAGGGCACGTAGAGAGGTGGGGTGTCCGTGAAAGTTCATGTGATTTATGTGGTTCACACAGGGAAGACATTTTCAAAGTATTTTTCTCATGTTCTACTTATGCAGGTATTCGGTCTGATCTATTTTATAAAATTGAGGCGCAGTTATTGGCGAATGGTCTTAGTTTCTTATGGGAAGAGTTTATGGCCTCTTCATTAATTAACAAAATGAAATTTTTAATTGGTGATATTGCGAAGTCACACAGCAAATGTACATTTCAGATATATATATATATATATATATATATATATATATATATATATATATATATATATATATATATATATATATATATATCTGTTTATTCAGTCCAGAACTACTGGGCCTTGCTAACTAATATCGCAGGCTGGTACAAAAAATATTAGTGCCGTCGCTGCTATTAAAACTTCAAAGATCCATGTACCTACATGTATAATTATACTGCAATGTCTTGTAAAGACATCCTGGCTGACTGAATTTTCCATGGCTTTTGGTTTCCAGTTGATGACTGTGGCGTTAGTCTTTGTCAGGGAAATAACATTTTGCAGGACGCACTTGTTTGTAAACCATTTTAATTTCCCTTCTCAATTGCTTGTATGTTTGGTTGCGAAATAAAAATGCTACCAATTGGCACAGACTCAGATATAGCGGTCAATGAAAATTTTAACTTTCGAGGTACTAACTCTAAGGCAATCTTCGATATGAATATTTTCAACGATTTTACAAACCAGCTTAGAAAAGGATATCATATATATATATATATATATATATATATATATATATATATATATATATATATATATATATATATATATATATATATATATATATTGGCACAGACTCAGATATAGCTGTCAATGAAATGTCAACTTCCAAGGTACTAACTCTAAGGCAATCTACGATATGAATATTTTTAACGATTTTACAAACCAGCTTAGAAAAGGATATCATATATATATATATATATATATATATATATATATATATATATATATATATATATATATATATATATATATATATATATATATATACATCTCTTCTCTTCACCTTTGGAATGCGTAAACTACACAAGCCAAATTTTACTTGCACGTTAAAATAGAAGTATCATATTTTCAATAAACAGAAATGCGTGGAAGACCTGCCATCGAATGGCGCTATGACACAGAAGAAAAAAAATAAGAGGCTTGTTCAAAACATACCAATATATATATTATGTTCTGGACGAGCGGGACCGAACCTGCAACCTTTGCCACCAGTGGCCTATCTGAAATGGTAAACGCACATATCCACTCGACCATATCCTCATTCTCATAAAAAAATTGGTTCAATGAAACCATATCAACACGGTTATACGTACTGAGTCGGCATTTATTTCCAGAATCCAGGACCAGCATTAAGGAAATACCGAATATATATATTTTATGTTTCGAACCAGTGGGACTCAAACCT
>CAXHWN010001011.1:0-50758 GCA_964020975.1 Hermodice carunculata | reverse complement strand
CATGTCAGCACAGTCAATACATGGTAAAATAGTAGTTTTGCAAATATTTTCTAATACATGCATCCTTTTCAGTAAAAATTTACCTAATCGTCTTTATACCGAAAGTTTACCCATTATTTTAGCATGCAATTTCTTTATGTGCTTGTTCCAACTTAGTTGATCATCAACATTTAAGGTGCCAGTATGGGTTCAGGCGCGTTGCAGACTCAGCCGACTTTGACCCCGTCCAGCTCATATAAATTGATCGTTTCACCCATAAAACTATATATTTTCATAATCGTATGGACGTGTAGATTTGTAAAAACAGAACATCGAATCAATTTAGAGATTTTTTTCCGATGTTTTACGCTGTTTTGTGAGCGGGTATAGATTCACAGGTTTATTTCAGCTCGTTGCCACAATATTCAATTTTAAGATCTGCAAACTATCTGAAACGACAATATAGACCACTCCCCAGGAACCAAATTTTTGTCTAGGGGTGCAATCAATTTTATACAATTTTGTAGAATTTTGAAGTTGGTACCGTGATGTTATACAGTTTCTTCGTTTTTTGAGCTCCAAACGTCACAGAAGGAACAGTTGAAAGGCCAAATAAAAAAAAATAAAAAAAACATTTCCAAAGTTAGACATTTATCTTGCTTTATCCGTTTATTTTGAGAGGATATATCTATCCGTGTTTGATTGACGTCACTATAAAATTTTATTGGTCTTGTGAAAATTGACTTCCGAGAAAATCGCTTTCAAAGGTCATGGCTCTCATTTTTACAAAGAACGGACCGTCATGTGCAAGTAACTCATTACCTCCGATCGAGCTTTTCAGTACAAGTGGAGTAAATAAGAACCTTCAACTTTGAAGTATTCTTGCAAAGATACATTGTTGTTTTGTGGTATAAAAATCAAGGTTTTTATCTCAAATTTTGTAAAGCCAGACACAATGTTGATTTTGGCGCTGTGGTTTCACATGCCGCCTCTAAGGATCAAAGGGAGGACATAAAGCGATTACAAGGTCACCTGACCATGGCCATGACAACACACTGTTTCAAAATGGCACCTGGCAATTGGGTCCATGTGTGGTTTGACAGTTTGTTTTGCAATATTCACCTGGGGGGGGGGGGGGGCGGGGGGGAGCGAGGTTTATAATCTGAGATCGTTCGACCTGGGCCAGGCTGTATACTGTCAGCGTGCGCCACAAGGCAATTGTTTAATAATCTGCGCAACAAGCAACATGTAGGATTGAACGTGCAAGGGCTTTTTTTGTGTCAAGTTTCACTGAAAGTGACCACCAGAAAGTTTGTCACAAATTACATGATATATATTGCTGTGCAGTTTCCAGGTCAGTTTACACAAAGGTTAGGCACCCTTGGAGATGTAAAATGTCTAGCGCCTTTACTTTGGTGCGGTTACAGTTTTTAGAAACAACACGGGCGGCAGAATACAAGAGTCTGCATGATCACGGGTAGCCCCAAGGGACCTCCCCACGCTCTGTTCAGCTTCCACCCGCAAGCTTAAAAGAGCGTTGGGAGGTCCCTTGGGGCTAGGTAGGGTCCCACCAAAGGTACACTCCTACCAAGATTCATGTGAATATGACCAGTGGTTTTGGAGAAGAAGTACAAAATGTGAATTGTGGACGCCTACGGACAACGGATGGACAACAGATGCCTGACCAGTAACCACTGAGCTAAAAATTGCAGTGCCACCTGGTGAACAAATTAAGAACTGGCAGTCCGCAGAGTGTTCCTGTGTGATATCAAAGCAATTGAGTGGTTTCAGAGAAATAGAATTTTTAAGATTTGTCCCCCCCCAAAAAAAAAATCACAAAAAATCCAAAAATCACTGAAGTGTTATCATCTGAACAACTTTCGTAGAGACCCACCCAAGGTACATTGCCACCAAGTTTGAAGTGAATCTGGCTGATGGTTTTGGAAAAGTCGAAAATATGAATTGTGAATGGATGCCGGACGCCAGGCTCCATACGCCAAACGACGGAAGATGGACGAAGAGCAATAGCATAAGCTCTTCTGACTGATAAGCCAGCTGAGCGAAAGGCCTGCTGGTACTTTTGGACCTGTATCCATTATCCGGGCAACCTTCTCTACTAAGCTCCATCTGATATGCTCAGTAGTAGGCCCCTACTACTTAATTCATTGCTTGGGGTGACTTCAGTGTCTGACACATTATCCCTATTCTGGGGCCTGCCATCTATGGAAGTTGTACTGGTCAATAATTCATAAAATTGCGTACAAAACTCAGAGTTTTGTAACAAAACCCTGAGTTTTGCTTTCAAATCCAAGGGGTTTTGCACGAATCCCAAGGTTTTGTGAGCTATCCAGGATAACAAACAAATTTCATAATTTCTAAAATTTTGTTCAATAATATGCACAAAACCCTGGGATCTATTACAAAACCCAGGGTTTTGCTTTGTTATCCAATCTTTTCACAAAACTCCCGGTTTTGTTTCAAAACCCTAAGTTTTGTCATGATAACCCTGGGTTTTGTAGTCGTTTTGTTCAATTATTTGCAAAACCCAGGGTTTTCTGACGTCAGAAATCCCACGGTTTTGAATAATTCGCAAAACCCTGGGATTCGTGACGTCACAAAACCCACGGTTTTGTATTTTACCGCAAAATTGGTCATGGATACATCAACCACTCACAACACGGCTGGCTTGCTGAACGTGCTGTAAACTTAACCCCATGGATGCGCCCGTGTTCCGCAAGCTGGTAGCCCCTGGATTCGCGGTACTTCTGAACATTCTTGGGTGTCAAGTCACATTTGCTTATTAGGTAGGCAATCTTTAGAAACTTCTTAAGGTCAACCACTTTCATCTTTGAGAATTTGTCGAGTAGTTCATTTTCCGTCTGTTCAATCACGTTAATCGCCGCTCCGTCGTCCGTATTTCCCGCCATGTTCACTGAAACTGAACCATCACTGTTCTGTTCTGTTCTGTGGTGGGATTTTTTTGGCTGTCTGTCGATATGACAAAGTTAGCCAGGATGGGTTTTGTTATTCTTAAGTAGGTTATGGGTTCCGGTAGTGCAGAACTTTTGAGTATATTTGATTGTATGGTACGGGGAGGGGGAAGTCGTCAGGCCACGGGGGGGCAAGGGCCTAGTGGCCACCGTCCTGAAAGACAAACCCGCTCCACAGGCTAGACAATGTTGTTTTTTTTTGTTTTTTTAAATCATAATTATTTGTAATACGGGTTCCTCCCGGGCGTGGGCACCCTCATGCAGGTTACGAGGGGGGGGGGGGGGGGGGGGGGCGGGTAGAGCCTAGTGGCCACCGTCCTGAATGGGGCAATCCCAGAACGATCACTGTTGCATGTCGATTCTCTTATGGGTTTCGCTGTCACGCTGTGTTGGTCACAGCCTACTATTACCCCGGGAAAGCTTGACCGCGGAATTGCGTTACCAGGCATGTCGGGCATGTGCGGAGGGAAAAAATCTACCATGTGAAGCCTGGTGTTAAAAAAAATCCCTAACTCGGAACGCCCGTATTAGATAACACAAATAACAAAGGATGCACCATGAAAAAAATACAGACGCCATACAAATTAACAGAAAAACAAAAAACGAAAAAAACAAAGTAGCATACATGAAGTAGGACACACACACACACACACACACACACACACACACACATACACGCACACACAGAGGTATGACCAACAATGTAATGTCTTCTGATTTCAATAAGGGGACCTGAAAAGGGGACCTGAAAAGTAAATTTGACATGTATGGAGAATGAAACCTGAAAACCGAGAGAGGCAAAGAAAAAAAAACAAGGGAAGAAAAAATATGACCGAAACCAACGGACAGTTTTTATGACGCTATCATGACAAATTTGTTACTTGTCTATGTCAATTATATATGGCGATAAGGTCATACATTGGTGTTGTTAAAAAAAAACCCTAACTCCCAAATATGTGGCTTCTATATTAGCAGAAAATAATACATAAAGAGCCGAAGACTCATGCATTGACCAACAGCGTCGTGCCGCAACAAAGTCAGCCAAGCCGCATGTTGAGCGAAAACATATTTTTACACTTTCTGCATCTCTTACACGTGGTTAAAAAGGAAGAAATTAAAAATGAAACTGTTGCGACAGAGGGACCTTGTCAATCTTGTCCAATTGTAAATCGAATATGGTATATCCGTGCAAATGGTATAAAGTAGACCTGCACATGTGAAGCTGATTGCGGAACAATTGATGGAACGTGAAGAGTAAATAAATAGATAAACACAGAGATTTTTTTTTCATTCACTGTCTTCTTTCTTTCTTTGTTTCTTTCTTTCTTTCTTTCTTTCTTTCTTTCTTTCTTTCTTTCTTTCTTTCTTTCTTTCTTTCTTTCTTTCTTTGATACGGTTTATTAAAGTGTGTGTGTGTCAACACACACTTTTCTGTTTTTCCTGAAATCTTTCTTTCTTCTTTCTTCTTTACCAGCGAATTTGTCCGACACTTTTCTCGGACCCTATTATACATAAAAACTCCAAATTTGGTATGATTGTACCTCCATACAAGGAGTTGGACCGTTTTATACAGAGGAATAAAGATGTTTAAAATTATGCAAATTAGGGGCATTTGAAATTTCAAATCTTGAATATCTTCAAAAGTATAATAGATAGAGATGTCAATCCAACTTCTAGTAGGGGGTTATTGACCAGTGCACATCTAATGAATTTAAAACAAAAGTTGTAACAAATTAAATTATGCTAATTAGCAGCATTTGAAGTTTGAAAACTTGAATATCTTCATAACTATTATAGATAGAGATGTCATCTTAACTTCTACTAGGGGGGGCTATTGACCATTGCGTGTCTAATAAATATAAAGTAAAAGTTGTAGCCATTTAAATTATGCTAATTAGCAGTATTCTAAATTTTCAATCTTGAATATCTTCAACACTATAAGAGATAGAGATGTCATTCCAACTTCTACTTGGGGGTTGTTGACCATTGCGCACTTAATGAATTAAAAATAAAAGTTGTAGCAATTTAAATAATGCTAAATAGCACCATTATAAATTTCAAATCTTGAATAACTTCAAAGCTATAATAGATACAGATGCCATTCCAACTTCGACTCCTGTGTTATGGACTTGTTGTACATTGCCATACCAATATGCTTTGAAGACACACACACTGATTTGCTATGCAGCAAATCATCTTTCCTAGTTTACATATGTACACTCAGGACTTAACATTCTCCGTGCTGCCTCCTTGAGCGAGGGTGACTGGAAGTTTAAGTTTTCAGCCAAACTTTGTCTCTTGCATTTTGAGATGTTAAAAATATATATTGCGAGAAAAGAAAAGAACAGAATACAGTAATACATTTATCGCCTTTTGTGTAGTTTGTTTTGTTGCCTCAAACAAATTAAATTCTTTATCTTCAAACACAACAGTACTACAATAATAACTGTGATCCATACCTACAACTAAAAGGTATAAGTTTCCTTTTCATATATGTATGTGTATTCATTCATGGACCCTCTAACCTGGAGGGTCCTTGATTCATTTGGGTGGCTTGTATTATGCTAGCTTAATTGCCTTTCCTTAGTTTATGCAACACTCTACGTATAAAATGACATAGCACCAAACCTAAAGGAATTCACGTGTTTTAATACTGGAAAATTATGACAATGTCACCAGAACAAAATTGTTAGAGTGTTCAAAATCTTACTTGGGTGCATTTCAGATAATGCCAAATCTGGCATAGTGACTTCACTTCTAGGCCGTATATCACAGCAATATGCATTCCCAGATAATAAACTTATATATATATAATTGACCACAAGTCTTTGCACAATCTGTCTGCACAAAAGATGGAATTCTACTATGGAAGTTGTATAAACACAAGCGTTTTGGGTAAAATGTGTTTTCTTTTTTGTGTGAAATTTTTGGTTTTACTTGAAAAATATGCAACATAAAATTTGTGCTATTATGATCTCAATGCACACATCTACAAAATGTACCAGGAATTTTTCATAACTGCATCGATGTTTTTTACAATGATGATGCAAAAATTGCAAAATAGCGTTTTTTTTAAATTGAAAAAGTTGTTGGACTCTTCATTGTTGACACATTTTGAAAAAAGCACTGTTCATGTGTTTAGAAAATCTCTGATATGTGTTTGCTCTGAAGAATTTTTAAATGTGAATCAGTTTTTATTTGATCAAAATCTGATGATTAGTTTTAGAGAAATAGCCACATGAACTGGACATTTTGATGCAAATACCTATTGTCCACAATCAAGAATCAAAGCTCAACATAAGACATTAACTTCCATATTAGTTTTAAACATATTCTCTTACTTTCTTCAGGATGTATTGGGGCTGGAACTACCACATTTGGACAAGTCCAAACTCTCAAAATGAACACAATTATCCAAAAGTGGTTGAAAACCGTTAACGTTTCTCCATGCATACAAGTACTTGCTGAAACATAACTTGGTATCGATCAGTTGTAACAGCCCAGTGTAACAGTCTTCGGTAGATTTGTTCTTTTATATATATATATATATATATATATATATATATATATATATATATATATATATATATATATATATATATATTTATATATATATCTCTGTGTGTGTGTACTTTCAAGGTGACCTGCATTATTGTACGTATGTACATTGTATATAACTTTTTGTTCACTGTAAACTATTGTGTATTGGACGCATCGTGCACGTGTGTTCTACGCTACCCGCAGTGCCCGCTGCTCCTCCTCCCCTCTCCATGTGAAAGAGTTGTTTTCCTGTATAAATAATAATAATAATAATAATAATAATAATAATAATAATAATAATAATAATAATAATAATAATAATAATAATAATAATAATAATAATAATAATAATAATAATAATAATAATAATAATAATAATAATAATAATAATAACAACAACAAGTTTAAGTGAAAAGGATGGAATCCTTTACTAGTACGGGATTTAGTATTACGTGTATTTTCAATTGGGCACCCGGGAATTTGAAAAAAAAAAATAAAATAAAATAAACTTGCACGCTTGAATTATGGAATACGCAACAATGTTCTACTGTTCAACATTACTACTTTTCCAGGCAAACAAACGTAACAGATCAGTCAGATCTGGGATCTGAAACAGACACACACTGTGGCGTGAAAAGGGATATACATTTAAAGGATGCCATTTCAGATGTTCGTAAAAATGGAGAAATACAGTGCCGAAAAATCGAGGATACTGAAAAGTGCTGGAATCGCAGATATGCTGGAGGAAGAAAAGTTTGATTCCGACAACAACAAAGTAGAAAGTGGGGGTGTTGAATACGGAGGGCAGTGCTCCAAAAATAGAAGTTTTTTGACTCATAGTCAGAGTATCGGTGCACCTGAAAGGAGAGAGGAATCAAAGCAGGTAATCATATATACGCAAAGTTATTGTTCGTGGCATGCATGTTTGAACGGTTAAAGTGGTCACCGTACAAAACAGCTATGCATATGTAGTGGTGACACATCTTTGCGGAAGTTTCTAATTCTACTTGCAACACAAAATATGCGCCCCCCCCCCCTGTTCATTCGGCGAAGCATACGTCCCAAGACTTGTCTCAAAAATGAAGTTTGTAATCAAATTCATTAATGTAGGCCGTAGTGTAATAATTGCCGGGACCCTTGAGGGGTGCTGTCACTGTGATGCACAATACAATAAAATACAAAATTTTGCTTGAAATTTTAAAGACATCATAAACTTCTGTGGAGATTGTCGGTTTGACTGAAGAAAAACAGACAGGTATATGAACTGATTAGTGGCAGCATCGGGATACGAAACGTTTATAGGGTCCATCTAAGTTGTTAGTACAACTTCCTGCAAATAGGTGTCACATTAAGCATGAGTTTTAAAAGGACGCTAATGTTGAAGAATTAAAACTCTTTTATGAGATGTGTGGATAATTGTCAAGGTTATCCAATCATATGACAAATACAGCCCATTTCATCATTATCGACAATGATTTTCCGTGCAAAAGTCTCATTTATTAAGGTGGTAAAACAAGCGGAGACTTGGATGGTTTGTATTAATGTAACATTTTCTCAGGATGGCAAAAAAGGGCTGCCGTTACGTATGTCACAATTCTGTCGGCTTGTCCATAATAGGAGGAATCCATAAGTCACTGCGGACCTGTTCTTGTTAATTATGTAACCAGGCAAAAGAACTATGCCTCCACCATGATGACGGCATTTGCCATTGTCACTACCTACATTTTGTCACTAAAAGATCTGAAAATTGTATCTTTTCAGCTTAACAAAATAAAATTCTTTATATTTTCAGCAACTTTTATGTTTTGTACCACGTAAAAAAACTTTTCTTAGGCTTTCACTTTCCAGATTGCCTTTTTTTCAGCTCAGCCAACTTGCCAGTAGCTCAGCTTATCTTATGGTCCTCCGTCCGTCGTCAACAATCGACTTCTCCAAAACAGCCAGATTCACTTCAAGCTTGGTGGCAATGTACCTTGGGTGGGTCTCTACCAAGTGTGTTCAAATGATTACGTTCCAGTGTTTTGGGTTTTTTTTTATATGATTTTGGGGGGTTCTTTTTTAGGGCAAATCTCAGCCCCAATTGCTTTAATATCACACAGAAACACTCCTAGGGACTCCTAGTTCTTAATTGTTTCCCAGGTGGCACTTCGATGTTTTTCCAATTTTTATGATGATTTTTGGGTGTGTTTTTGCTAATTTCGACTTCTTCACCAGAACCGTCACTCAGACTGAAACTTGGTGGTTATGTTCCTTGTGGAAGGGTCAAACAAACTTGTTCATTAGGTGGCACTGCTTTAGATTGCTGATTTTTCACGACATTTTCAATTCGGTTAGTTATCAGTAAATGTACTTTCCTATTTATTGTTATAAAGTCAATGGGCATTGTAATACTCATACACATTTTGGACTTCTCCGAAACCGTCACCCAGATTCACTTCAAACTTAGTGGCAATGTACCTTGGGTGGGTCTCTACCAGATTTGTTGGAATGCTTATGCTCCAGTGATTTTTGGATTTTGTATGAATTTGTTTGAACATTCTTTTTTTGGGCAAATCTTAAAAGAAAAAATGTTCTCCGAAACCGCTAGCCCGATTGCTTTGATATTACACAGAAACACTCCTATGGATTCCTTATTTGTAATTTGTTCGCTAGGTGCTGCAGCGATTCTTTTCTTAATTTTTATGATTTTTTTTGGGTGGTCTTTTTCTTTTTTCTTTTTTTTTTTTTTTTTTTTTTTTTGCCACCTTTGACTTCTCCAGAACTGTCACTCAGATTAGGCTGGAACTTGGTGAATATGTTCCTTGTTGTTCACCAGGTGGCAATGCTGTGGATTTCTGATTTTCAACGATTTTTTAAATTATGGTACTGATCAGTAAGTGTGCCTTTTCTATTGATTACTGCGTGAGTGAATGGGCATTCTAATGCTAATTCACATTTTCGACTTCTTCTCCAAAACCTTCAGTCTGATTGACTTCAAACTTGGTGACAATGTACCTTGGATGGGTCTCTACCAGATTTGTTCAAATCGTCATGCTCCATTGATTTTGGATTTTTCTGGCGAGATACTGGCCCCTGCCTGTGCGGGAAAGCAGGATATTACTACTATTTTTGAAATAAGAATAATTAGTACATGCAGATGGAAGTTTAATCTTGAAACCACATTAGGATGCACTAAATGAGTATGACTTTGATATTTGTTAACTTTAATTACTCTAAAAGACACTGATTTTGTGAGAAAGGGCTACCTAGCCCTGTCTGTGACAGTGATGTACCCGTGTGTCCTCCGTGATTGACAGACGTGAGCCCCATGCGTTGTGGCAAGAAATGTATATGCATGTCTTGTATTCAACTCTTCAACATTTCAGAATCCGAATCTTCAAGTTACTCATCAACCGAGCGTGGAACTGGAGAATGACCCTGTGGCCCGAGAGCTCGCGGGGGGCTGGCAAGCTGCTGGCCGCAGAAAACGACGAACACGAACCAGTAAGAATCACATGTACTTTATGAGATCTTTAATTTCTAATCTGATCAGGAGTAATATATAAATAAATATATATATATATATATATATATATATATATATATATATATATATATATATATATATATATATATATATATATATATATATATATATATATATATGTATATATATCATGGAACGCCTTTTCTTTTATTTAGTATAAGATCAGGTGTTTAAATATTTGATCAGAAGAACAAAGAAAATTATTCTTATGAACAAATATTTGATCAATTGGATAAATATTTGATAGTAAGACTAAATATTTAATCACTTGATCGAATACAGTGTATTTTTTTGTTATTTTGATCAAATTGATTTGATGAGAAGAACAAACTGATTTAATTAATCAGAATATCAAATGGATTTGTTCAGAGGAAGATATAAAATGAATTTGATCACATAAACAAATGCATTGATTCAGATTACTAAATCGATTTGTTCTTCTGATGAAATAGAATAAGGTACACCCCAATTTATTCACGAGAACAAATATATTTGTTCCCCTGATCAAATCTATTTGATCTGCTGAATAATAAAAGTTTCTCCGCGAGCAGGTAATAATTACTCCCTCTTGTATGCCGCTCGTCACTTCCAGTCGTTTATCCAATAAACAAATAGCATTTATCAAATACTATTTGTTGTGGGGATCAAATACTGGGGGAAGTGATTTGTTCCAAAGTATAAATATTTAATCCGCGGAAGAAAATCAGACAGGGAGCGTCAATTAAACTAAAATGGGGGGATATTTTTTGAGATGATTAAATTGACTTGATCAGAAGAACATTCGATTTAATCAGATGATCAAGTACCATCTAGTTATTCTTATGACCAAATCAATTTAATCATCTGAACAAATATATTTGTTCATGTGATCAAATAAGAGTATATTTGTTCCTCTGATTAAATACATTTGATCAGAAGAACAAATCAGTTTATTCAGAGGAACAAATAGACTATATTTAATCACATGAATAAATGCATTTGTTTACCTTATGAAATGAATTTGTTCCTTTGATCAAATATTTAATCATCTGATCAAATACAGAATAAAATAAGAAACAGCATTCCATGATAGATAGATAGATAGATAGATAGATAGATAGATAGACAGACAGACAGACACAGACAGACAGATAGATAGATAGATAGACAGACAGACACAGACAGACAGACAGACAGATAGATAGATAGATAGATAGATAGATAGATAGATAGATAGATAGATAGATAGATAGATAGATAGATAGATAGATAGATAGATAGATAATTTTACTGACATAAAATATATAGGTCAGTTCAGACCTACATGTCAGTAGTACAATTATATACATAATCAGTGATCAGCACCACATTGTCAAAGACATGATACAATAGACAAAGCGTTTTGATCAATTTCATACACTACAATACTACATGGTACATGTAATAATAAACATATAAATTATATGTGTGTGTGTATGTGTGTACATGCATATATGTCTCTGTATGTGTTAATTATGCCATGTAATTTTTAATGTAGCACCAATACCTGCACCATTATACCATTATTATATTCTGGATTCATGTTCATGCAGAATTTATCCGTCTGC
Source organism: Hermodice carunculata (assembly GCA_964020975.1). NCBI lineage: Eukaryota > Metazoa > Annelida > Polychaeta > Eunicida > Amphinomidae > Hermodice > Hermodice carunculata. Next base: position 39,137 of record CAXHWN010001011.1, on the reverse strand, counting down.
TCAGAGGTGAGCAAAGACTGGGGAGCAAATAGCTTGCACCGCAGTCACCATTTTACCTAGTAACTTATACAGTCGATAAGACGCCTTTCACCAGGGCAGTAGGGAAGATTCATCCAATAAAATCGATAAAATTATAAAATGAGTACTGTTGTTACAAAATTGTCATCTTACGATCTGTATCGATCATTGGTAATGTACATATAAAAGACAACTGACTGTCTGTGTGTGTGTGTGTGTGTGTGTGTGTGTGTGTGTGTGTGTGTGTGTGTGTGTGTTCGTGTTCTCATTTTGAAATAATAAACAGAATCGTCAATTATTCAGTTGCCAATGATTTTAGAACGTCAAATTCAATGATTAATAAATGAAATAGTATATTTGTCAACTGCCAATTTGTTTGCGTTTGGCAGCAGAACATAACGAAGAAGAAGTATACAGGCCCATTATGGTCGAAGAGAGGAAACCTTTGCATCAAACTCCATCTGCAGGTACACACACTTGTTTCTCTGCAAAATCAGCAGGACTATGGCTTTACAACATTTTCAGTTTCTAGCTCCGCTAACCTAAAGTCGCAGAGCTTAAACGACTGCTCATATCCGTCCGTCCAGTCGTAAATTTTTGCTCGTTTGCGCGATACCGTTCACAGTTTTCAAGTTAACCCAGTATAACTTTCAGGACTTAATATAGGATGTATAAAAATCTAGGTCAGATTTAATATTTTTTTTCTCGTTAGATCCGTCCATATGTAGTTTGTTTATCATGTACATAGGTAGGTAGGGCCTATGAGTCCTACATGAAATCTTTGAAGTTGATCAATATAGTCTGTCAATTGTGTACAAAGCCCATAGCCTGATATACTATTACTTTGTAGTGTAATTCTCAGCACGCGAGTTAATTTAATTTTGTAGCCCTATTACCAAGTTACACACAGTAGCATCTGTGTCCGCACAACGGTAGCAGTTTCTTGCTTGTCTTGTTTGTATGACATATAAGTCAATATTGACCTTTGTATTCTATGTCAATAAAATTACTTACTTACTTACTTTCTTACTTACTTACTTGATATTGGTGGTGTCACCTACAGTATCATGTAATATATAGGTCGAAATGTGAAAATTATGTGAACACTGTAGCATGTTTTATTTTTGGTGGGTCTTCATGAAATGTGATGGGATTATGAGGGAGGTCAAAGTCTAAGTTGCCTATGATATTAGTGGCGCCAGCGATAATTTGACGGAAATTATGAGCCTAAATGTGTGTTTTTTTAAGATATAAAATTCTAAATCTGGAAAAGTAACTAGATTATTCTTGCCAAATTTATACGATATATATACCATGTCCAATGCTAGAATGTTGTATAATATCAGTGACCTTGACCTATTTTTGTGAGCTCACCATGCCTGTAAAGTTGAAAGAGATGATTTTGTAATGGCAGGGTTTAGCTTGCATATCAATGGCAAAGAGAGTTGAGCCTCCATATAAAAATTGCACTTGATCACATTGTACACAAAACTGTACTTGGTGACCAACCTTTTGAGCCACCGTGACCAAGTAATTATGGAGTTTGGTGCTTGTCAAAGTTTATTGTTTTTCTTCAAGAACTCAAAAAGGTATTATACGATCTGAACAAACAGACCATGTATGGAAAGCTGTTGCACATTTTAAAGTAACAATTTGTCAATCCGTGTTGAAGATCAAGGTCAAATGACCAGTTGGAATATAGGGGTCATCTTGTGAATGCTCTGCACCCCACAATTTTTAGTTAGGCCCATATAAAGTGTATAAAAATCTTCGTCGACATTAATCTTGGTGGCGCCACCTATAGTATTATAATATACAGGTCAAAATGTGAAAATTTTGTGACCAATACAGCATCGTTAATTTTTGATGGATCCTCATGAAATTAAGTGGGATTGTAGGGAAGGTCAAAATCTCGATTGTTATGATACTAGTAGGGCTATCTATAATTTGACAGAAATTATGAGGTAAAATGTCTTAAAAGATAAAAAATTCCATATCTCAAAAAATAGTTGAATTAGACGTGCAAAATTTATAGAATATATGGATCATATCCAATGTCACAATATTATGTAAGATCAGTGACCTTGACCTATTTTGTAAGATCACCAAACCCATTAAGTTGAAAGAGGTGTTTTTGTAATGGTAGAGTGCAGTTTGAATATCAATAGCAAAGGGAATTGAGCCTCTAGATCAAAATTGCATTTGAGTACATTATATATAAAACTCTACTTGATGACCTACGTTTTGGGTCACCATGACCCAATGATTGTGTGACCTTAACCTGTTTTTCAAGGTCATTAAGCACTTAAGAAAAGGACATTCAATTCAATACCTTTATAAAGAATAAAGTGAATGATGCCAAATGTACCACAACTGTGAATCATGTGGAAGTGTGATATTACATTATATGGCTAATCTTGATAAATTTTTTAAGTTTGTGGATTGAATACATTTCAGAAAAGGATTTTCTGGTGATGGTGGTCAGCAGAGCATTAGACCCATGGGCCTCTTGTTAAGCTTTTATTTCATCATCATAAGATTAATTGGTATTTGCAACATTTAATGTCGGACAGAAATCACAAGGTATTAAACATACCGAGTCAGAAGATAATCAACAACGGAGTCATATATAGTTAAATAACAAATATTTCTAATACTAGTAATATTTGGTTTGAAAAGTATGTGTGTTAGGATTATGATAATGTATATGAATGGAGCCACCAACCGCTGGTGATTTGTGCTATTTGGTCTCCCAGGTGCCTGTCGCACTAAACTAATATGGGACATTCATATTAGCTGCTGTGTTGCTTTGGCTCGCATCGTTCAGCAAGGAAGTACTCGTATACATGGGCAGATCACTTTATTTTCAAACATGGAAAAGTATGTTGTTGCCATACGAGCAACATGGGTAAAATTAATTTTTAAAAATTGCCATAGTTATGTTCTCCAATACACACAGCTTGATGTAAGAAGGATTTGTCACATGTTTTTTAAAAAAACAAATGTTAGTAACACCCTTGGGTTTCTGTCAGTGGGCCCGTATCATGGCGGCTGATTGTCAAGATATTTTGACAGGAAATTAATATGCATGTCTCGTATAATTGTTTAGATGTGTAAACAGGACAATTTTTAGGTAGAGACAGATATGGTGGTTGCTTAAATTACAAGCTTTCCCAGCAGTGACCTCCATTGTGAAAAGCTTGGTTTCTTTTTATTGCCTGATTTGGGATAAATTGTTGACATCTCCGAAAATTGTGTGTTTGGCCAGCAGGAGGAGACACTGTAGATTGGTCTCTGGTAGCACAGGAGAGAAGATCGCTGCTTGAAAATTCACTGGCACAAGGTATGTTCAAATACAGGCCTGTAATTTTAGTTATACAGAGAAAATGGTGACGCTCAACATACTATGAAGATAATGGCACAACAGATTGACAAAACTCACAGTCCCCTCATCTGATGAGTAGAGTTAATATTTCTGAAGAAGGTGAATCTTACACTTGATGAAAACAAAATAAATTAACATTGTCACCTTTTTGGATAGCAAAGTGGCAGGGTTAAGAATAAATATAGAAACTAGATAAGATGATTTGCTGCAAAGCAAATCAGTATGTGTGTCTTCAAAGCATATTGGTATGCAATGGACAACTATTCCGTAATACAGGAGTAAAAGTTAGAATTGCATCTCTATCTATTATAGCTTTGAAGTTATTCAAGATTTAAAATTTATAATGGTGCTATTTACCATAATTTAGATCGCTACAACTTTTATTTTTAAATCATTAGGTGCACAATGGTCAACAACCCCCAAGTAGAAGTTGGAATGACATCTCTATCTCTTATAGTGTTGAAAATATTCAAGATTAAAAATTTCGAAATTAGCATAATTTAATTTGGTTGAACTTTTGTTTTAGATTCATTACATACGCAATGGTCAACAACCCCCTGGTAAAACTTGAAATGACATCTCTATCTATAATACTTTTGAAGATATTCAAGTTTTAAAACTTCAAATGCTGCTAATTAGCATAACTAAAATTGCTACAACTTTGTTTTAAATTCATTAGATACGCGATGGTCAATAACCCCCAGCAGAAGTTGGATTGACATCTCTATCTATTATACTCTTGAAGATATTAAAGATTTAAAATTTCAAATGCCCCTAATTTGCATAATTTTAAACATCTTCATTCCTCTGTATAAAACGGTCCAACTCCTTGTATGGAGGTACAGTCATGCCAAGTTTGAAGTTTCTATGTATAATAGTGTCTGAGAAAAGTGCCAGACAAATTCGCTGGTGAAGGAAAAAAAGAAGAAAGAAAGAGAGAAAGAAACTAGAAAAGAAGATTTACTTCAAAGCAAATCTGTGTGCCTTCAAAAGTTGTAAATATTGAATGCTACCACTTTTGTCCTTTGGTACTTCACATTCCATTAAGCTTATTGCTGGATGAAAATTTCCAAGTCCAAATGGCCTTGACCTTTGAAGGTCACATGTAAATTGCAAAATGTACAGTATTACAATACCCACAATTTAAGTCCAACATGATTAGAATTGGATGGAAATTGGCCTAGTTATAGCTGGGTGAAACTTTCAAAGGTCCAAATGACGTTCACCTTTGACCTTAAGGGGTCACATGTAAGTTTCAAAATGTGCAGAGCTACAATAGCTAAAATTTGAGCCCAACATGATCAAAATTGGATAAAAATTGACCAAAGTTATAGCTAGAAGAAACCCACCATCGAGAGTGGCCTTTGACCTTGAAATGACCTTTGACTTTGAGATGACCTCTACCTGAAGTGGACCTTGACCTTTAAAATGACATTTTGACCTAAAATTGGCCTTTGACCTTGACATGACCTTTGACCTTGACATGACCTTGACATTTGAGATGACCTTTGCCTTGCTATGCTCGAACTCCTACACACTCGGAACCACATCTACTCTGGTATATAAGATATTGAAGATTTAAAACTTTAATTAGCCCTCATTTGCATAATTTTGAAAAGCATGACCTCTCATTATGAAAAGGCGAGTCTTCATCTATAGAAGTATAATTGTGCCAAGTTTGGAGTTTTTACGTATAATACTTTTCAAATGAAATGTGGGACAAGCTTGCCTAGAAAGAAAGAAAGAAAGAAAGAAAGAAAGAAAGAAAGAAAGAAAGAAAGAAAGAAAGAAAGAAAGAAAGAAAGAAAGAAAGAAAGAAAGAAAGAAAGAAAGAAAGAAAGAAAGAAAGAAAGAAAGAAAGAAAGAAAGAAAGAAAGAAAGAAAGAAAGAAAGAAAGAAAGAAAGAAAGAAAGAAAATATATGTCTGTGTTGGCACACAGACATTATAAAGAATTTGAAGAAAAACAGTGTGTTGACACACAAGCACTTTAAATATACCTGTACAAAGAAAATTATTTATTGGAAATATGTCTTACTGCAAATTAATCAGGTTGATATTCCTCTTTTATTTCCATTTTACGTGTTGCAATTAAAAAAAAAATAAACATGAATGCTTCATGTCTGGCATACATGCATTTATACCAGTACTTGAACAATGATTGAAGTAGGTATAATATATCTATATATTATTTTTAAACTACTTTTAAAGTGACCGAACAACATCATCAAGTTTTTTAAAGAAAATGTAATAAATTGTTGTATCAGCCATCATAGTCCATTTTAGCTATTGCATTTCATGAGACCTGACCCTTGTCGAGTAATTAGATAATCTTAATTTGATATTCCATGTTTATTGTGGATAATCATGGTGCATGAGTATTTTTATGCTATCATAATTCATATCAGATGAGCTACATAGGAAAAAACTGGTGTCAATTCGTAATGTTTTCATGATCAGTAGAGCACAAAATTAAATTGTTTTGAATTTGAAATGACCACGATATATTTTATAGGAACGAAGAAGAATAAAGATCAAACAGATTGGTTACAAGTTACAGAGGAAAGGATTTCTTTGCTTAAAACCATTCAACCACCAGGTGCAGTTGTTTTATTATTTGGAAAAGAGAATGTAATTTAAACCGCTAAAGCCAGTTAACAGCGACAGGCAGTTTAAATGTCGTCTCCTTCATGTTATAAAGCTTCATAAAAAGTTTTGAAAATATATGTATGGGAAGAAGCCACCGGTTTTGAACCCAATAGAGAATGGGTTTGTACAACGCGCTGGGTGTCCAGAACCCACCAGATAGATGGATTCAGCCTTAAAAGTTGACCGTAAAGGTATTACGTTCTTGTGGTCATGGTTTTTATTACTTCAGTTGATAAGTCAGCTGAGGTTATAGTATGTTCCATCGTCCGTCTGTCTGTCCACACTTCACATTTTCGACTTCTTCACCAAAACCGTCCACCGAATTCACTTGCAACTTGGTGGTGAATGTACCCTGGGTCCCGCCGTGGGTGGGTCTGCACCAAGTTTGTTCAAATAGTTACACTTCAGTGATCCAAGATTATTTCATAGATTTTTTTCTACATTTTTTTGGCAAAATCTCCTCTGAAACCGCTCGGCCAATTGCTTTGATATTGCATAAAGACACTTCTGGGGCCCCCCCAGATCTTAATTTGTTCCACAGGTGGAGCTGCGATTTTTCCATTTTTCAAAGAATTTTTGTCGGTTTTCACTGTTTTTGACTTCTCAAAAACCGTCACTCGGATTGGTCTGAAACTTGATTGAAGTGTAGCTTGTGGGAGGGGTAAACAAAGTTGTTTACTGGGTGCTGATACTGTGGATCCCTGATTTTAACGAATTTTTCAATTTGGGTACCTGTCGGTTAATGCATGCATGCATTCCTATTGATTACCATGGGGATTACAATGGAAATTCATATTTTCGACTTCTTCTCCAAAACTGTCAATCAGATTCATTGGAATCTCAGTGTTGGTGTACCTTGGGTGGGTCTTTACTCAGCTTGTTAAAATGATCATGCTGCAGTGATTTTTAGATTTTTTTGCGATTAAAAAAAAAAACAAAACAAAATTCTTGGCAAAATCTTCAGAAATCTTCTCCAAAACTGCTCTCCCAAAGCTTTGAAATTGCACACGAGCGCTTCTGAAGACTCCCAGACCTTAATTGTTCCATAGATGGCGCCTAAATTTTTTCATGTATTTTTCAACAATTTTGTGTTTTTCACATTTTAGACTGCTTTAAAATCGTCACTCAGACTGTTCTGAAACTTAGCTTAGAAATGTGGCTTGATGGAGGATTAATCAAATGTGCTCACTAAGTGGTGACGCTCTGAATCTCAGATTTTTAACATTTTTTTCAGGTTGGTCACTTGTCAGTTAATGCATGAGTTTCTATTGATTACAATGCAAGTCAATGGAGATTGCAATGGAAACTCCCAAGTTTTACTTCCTTTCTAAAATCCTCATCCCCTTTACTAGAGTGGGACTTAATGTGGGTTGAATGTCACGATTAGCTGATGACGGAGTGTCCATCTTGTTTTGATATGGGGTAAGCATCTTTTACTTCCAAAGCGCATCAAGTGGGATGTTTTCACATCTTATATACATAACAGGAGTCGAAAATACAATTTGATCTCCTTAGTAGCAATTTTTTTCACCCAATCAATGCATGTTTTGAAGCAAACTTGCACTCTCAAGTCAGGTAAAAACACTGGGCCATAACTTCAATCAATAGGAGATATTCATATGCAACTGCGATCCTGCGCACTTCCTGTGTTGCCGGGGCAACAGACTGATGCTTCCACCATGATCAGGGCAGATTTGTGTTATATACTACAGAAACATCCATAAATAACACCTTTTTAACCAAAAGAGAGCCCATTTCTAACCAATTTAGGCATCCTTAATTTTTCAAATATATGTTAATACATTTTCTTAAGATTATTCTGCGTTCATGTTGTCTATTTTATTGGGAAACTACTTTTGAGCATGCTAAATACATGGATCTGTCCTGATGCAGTTGGCTCCCTCTTTTGCTCGATAGGTGTTAGAGTAGGACCGCATTTAAATATGAATACATCATATTGATAACCTTCTTGATTCCCCTCCCCATTTAGGTACACTGGAGTCTATGAGCACATTCACTTCAAGGCATACACCAGCAGTGGCTACAATTTCAAGCAGTCACCGAAACGTGAACACTAGCTCAAGTGAAATAAATGTAGACTGGCCAGAGTCTCTTTCTCAAGAGTACGAGTTAAAGTTTGCCTGTGATGTTTGCTATCCCAAGACTGGACACGGTATTGCAGGGAGAAAACTTCTGCACGAGGCTCACCAGTGCCAACAAAATATACTGTTGGCGAAGAGGCGTGACCAAGATGGCAACTGGGCTAGGATTAGACCACGCCCTTGCAATTTTCCCCACAATTATGTCCTTTGTCGAGATTTTAGAGCTGCTAAACCCTGTTTGGGAAGATTTGGAGAAGAAAAATGCAACTTTCCCAACACTGAGCAAGAAAAATATTTTTGGGAGCTGGATAGAAACGGGGAAATTAGCATTACCAATATATTAAATCAAGGAATCGGCAGAACTGCATCAACTACCGCTACGGGTACTGTTACTTTCACTTTCTTTCGCAATCTATACAGATGTTCTCAAGTTGCTTTTATTGGTTAAATTAACCAGTATCTGGAGTTGAATTGAGCACTATTTACATAAAAAGGATTCTACAAATTACTTTTATAGTCTCTTCCAGCCCACATTACATATCAACAAGTCAAATGACATGGGCATTTTAAAGTGCGATTAAGTCCATAAGCGAAAGTACATGTGTTATGATCTGGCAGACACCCCGGGGTAAGATATGGCTTTCGAAAAATTCGACCAGAAAAACTAAAATTTTACAAAGCGAGGCACTTGTTTCCGAATTTCAAACATGGTTGAAATTAAATATGCTTTGACAATTACCCAAATACCCCCTACCCTCAATATGTTTCATTGTGCGTTATATAGTTCCTCACCATCTAACCACGCCTTTGCTCTGGCACGTTACAGCAACATGCATCGTATATGACAAGCCCTTTCTGCTCCGGTGTAGAAACTCGCCACTTGCCCATATTCCACCGGATCATCTACCCGAAATTCCCGAGGTGACCTGCCCTAAAGAGAATCCAAATGGTGAGGGTTCAGATGGAAGCTACAAATCAGGTATTGAAGCCTCTGCTCAATGTACATGTTAACACTCCATTAAAAAACATGTGTGTGTGTGTGTGTGTGTGTGTGTGTGTGTGTGTGTGACACAGAGAGGGAGAGAGACAGAGAGAGAGACAGGGGGGGGGGTACAAACTCAACATCAGGGTGGGTGTGTGCCGTGGACATTTTTATACAATACCCTATCTTAATCTTACACCAGATGTAAAAAGGTACACTTTTTAATCCTGTAAAGTGAAAGGATTGCTGCATTGGTGCATCTTAATAGTTAACCCTATCCTAATCCAGGTGTGTACATTTTGGGGGCCTTTTCTAATCCCGGGAGTGATGAAAACAGGGCCTTTCCCGCGGCACATACCCAGTACAATCCTACATGGAAGGACCCTCCCCGGGGGGGGGGGGGGGGGGACAGAGCGCACTATCGGTCGTTTTGTAACTTATAATAGCGTTTCTGTAACAATTCCCGCAAGACTTGCGCCAAGTTTGTGAAGATAACTCGTAACTACCGTGCAAAGTGGGCAACAATTATTGTTTCTGGTGGTTTTCCATGGTAACGTTGTCTTTTGTTTCAGTGACCGGCCTTGACGAATAATAAATGCACCATTGCATTATGCAAGATGTTAAGGTTTAAACCTACCCCACCCCAGGAAAAAAAACTGCGTTGCAAGGTAACAATTTATTGAGAATGAACAAGAATTGATTGCAATCAGTAAAGTAGGTCTGAAAGGACATCTTGGAATATAAAAATAACATTTCAATTTCAGATGAAGAAACAGAGGATGAGACATCAGAAGAATGCGAAGATGCGCTGTCACCATCCGACAAGAAAGACAGTAACAGATACACTTTCTCTGCAATCCATCAATATTACTGTCGAGCATGTGGCGTTATGTGTAACAGTGCCAAGCAATTAAAACAACACAGTGCTTCACAAAAACACATGAACAACGTTCACTCAGATCATAATTGTTCATGGTTAAATGGAGGCACAGGAATGTCCAACGCAAAAGATAACGGTGCTATTTTGAACTCCTCCCCACAGCCTATTGTTCCAGCTGTTACTGCACATGTACCTTGGCGTACGGATTTTAACATCCCTGGTTGGCTTCACAGCGGGATACTTGCCGCACCTCCTGGGCCTTCAGGATACTGGAGTGACATCTTCGCATTGAGGCCTTTGGATCCGCGGAACTGATGTCACAAACCACAAATACCAGTGTCTTGATCTTACTACGCACTGGTCGGTGGACAGTCGGATATGGGTCTGCATCAAGAATTGTAACTAACAATCTCAAAACGTTTTGCTAAGTCATGATTCTGTACCCGACCCAACGAAAGCATGCCATCGACATTTATCTGTTTGTTCGTAACCATCCGTCTGGAATGTCATTGTGCCCCTTCTCTCTCTCTCTCTCTCTCTCTCTCTCTCTCTCTCTCTCTCTCTCTCTCTCTCTCTCTCTCTCTCTCTCTCTCTCTCTCTCTCTCAGACCATTATATTATATGACCATAGCCCTTTAAGTGAACTCTTGATCCTCTGATTTGCAACAATTAATGTTACAAAAATGTGCTAATTATAGGCAATTTTTAAAATATCCCGTATCTACAAAATCAGCAGTCCCAGTTCAGTAATTGGATTTGTGACATAAGCAAATCCAGTGAGATTCAAACCAAAGTCTAAGAATTCATATTTATCCAAAATTCGCTGAATTTTTCCACAAAACACATTCCTCTTTACAGATGGTTACCATCATAGTGGAGGTGAGGTTCTACTCCCATGCTGTTATGCAACAATTTTCCGTGTATAATAAGCTTGCACTGTCAAAACTTGTGTCTTGGGCAACTTGCAATTAACTGGAAAAAAATACCCCAACAAATGTGTAATAAGTTGGGTTTTCCAACATGTGGAACATGTTTGTAAGTCCCATCACAATACATCAAGCTTCATGTTGTTATAAACATTAGCAGGTCAGTGCAGAAGCATTGTCACTTCCTGCCAGGAGCTATCATGTATCTGAGCCTGGCCTTCATCGCACGTACAGACCAGTGGACTTCTAAACAGAACTTGGAACCAGCCTGCATTCGGGGTTGGGGGCGAGGAGGCTGCATTATTTAATCACCTACCACAAATATAGAAGTAGTGCCAAGTTGGTCAGATCCATCAAAGCGTAATTTTAAGTCTTCACAATGACTGTTGCGACAACTTTGTGAATTTAATAACCGCAGAAATGGGGTGTGAAACGAATTAATGTCATTTCCGTGCGCAAGCTTGTACTTGTAGTGGGAGGCTTTGATGGAGCTGTATAATTATCGTGTATCCAGTGCCAGTGGGATGAGATCTGTTCTTAGGCCGGTGCTCTTGTGACAGCATCTGATCACGTATTTCTATGTAATAAAGGAACAAAGGCAGTTGTGTACAATATGGATGTATTTCACCTTGTATTATATTATTATGCATACATTGAATTTGCATGTTCGAATACAGTTTATTGCTACATGTACATACTCAGCCATGCTGCCCAAAAAGGCTGCCCCTCTCTGCAGTGGACATCTGCCCAGGGTAGACATTTTTCCTGGTCCTAAGAGTGTCTGTTCCACTGTAGTTTTCCTGTATAAATGGATATTGGAATTAGTGTGTGTATCAGAGAATAACCTTTGCTGATATTTCATTTTAAAAAGGTGAAATGTCTTTGTGTAGCAGGATTTCAAATGCTACATATTTAACGTATCCTTCATCAGACCAAAGAATCTATTTTTAGGAAAAGAGCATGCACTGGTCCCTGTACCCACGGGAAAGCTTACTTGTTGGCACCTTGACTGTAAACAAACCACCTATTAAAGGACGTTTGTTGCTAGAATGGCTGACGACTTGACATGCGCGTTCAAAATAACATTGTCCTACTCTGATTGCTGAAAGTAACAGACCTGTCGACGTGATAAAGCTGGGTGGGTTCTCGCAATCAAAAATCTGCAAATGATAGATGTTAAAAAAGTACGTGCAACAAAGTCACCTTCAATAGGACCATTTTTTTTGGGGGGGGGGGGGCTTCTTATGGTATAGCCATCGCCAGTCCGTTCACATTTCACATTTTCGATCTCTTCAAAACCATGGGCTATGTTCTCTTCAAACTTGGTGGGGGTGTACCTTTGGTGGGACTGTACGGTTTTTGTTCACGATCCAATGATCGATTTATTAGACTTTTAATGAATTTGTTTGTTTGTTTGTTTGTTTTTTTGGCAAAATTAAGAAAAAAACCTCCGAAACTATCAGGCCAATAGCTTAAAAATTGCATAGAGACACTTCAGGGAACCCCTAGACCTGAACATCTTCAGGTGGCGAACCACCCGTCCATTCATATTTTCGACTTCTCCATAACTGTACGCCAGATTCACTTCAATCTTGGCGGGAATCTACCTTGGGTGGTGTTTTATCAAGTTTGTTTAAACGGTCACGCTCCACTTCTTTATAAATTGTCTATGACATACTGTGTCCCAAATTGTGCTGAAATTGGATGGAAAGTACCTATTGGAAAGGTCAAACAGAGTTGTTTATTCGCAGGTGATGCTGCAGATCCCTGATTGTTAACGATTTTTAGCTGAGCTGACGTGCTAGTCATAACTCGTCCGTCCGTCAGTTCACATTTAAATTTTTTCACTTCTTCTCCAAACTGTCAGCCAGATTCAATTCAAACTTGGTGGCAGTGTTCCTTGGGTGGGTCTCTACCAAGTTAGTTCCAATGCTTATACTCCAGTGATTTTGGTATGTTTAATGTTTTTTTTGGGGGGGGGGGGAACAAATCTTAAAAAAATATTCTTCTCCTAAACTGCTCACCCAATTTCTTTGATATTACACAGAAACACCCCAAGGACTCCTAGTTCTAAATTAGTTCACCAGGTGGGGCTGTAATTTTTTTCTATTTTTAATGATTTTTTGTGTGTTTTTCACCATTTTCGATTCTTCCGCAGAACCGTCATTCAGATCATGCTGAAACTTGATGGGTATGTTCCTGGTGGAAGGGTCAAGCAAAGTTATTCACTAGGTGGCAATGCCGTGGATTCCTGATGTTTAACGATTTTTTTCAATTGGGGTACTTATTGGCGAATGAAACTTTCAAATTGATTACTATACAAGTCAATGGACATTCTAATGCCAATTCACATTTTCGACTTCTTGTCCTAAACAGCCCGGCAGATTGACTTCAAACTTGGTAGTAATGTGCCTTGGGTGTGTCTCTTCCAAGTTTGTTAAAATGGTCATGCTCCAATGATATTTTTATTTTAAGCTCAGCTGATAATTCAGCTGAGCTTTTAGGAGGGAGAGGCATCCGTCGTCTGTCTGTCCGTTGTCCGTCCACAATTCACATTTTCGACTTCTTCTCCAAAACGGCTGGCCAGATCCACTTCAAACTTGATGGGGATGTGCCTTGGTTGGGTCTCTACCAAGTTTGTTCAAATGGTCACGGTCCAGTGATTTTTAGATTTTTAATAATTTTTTGGGTTCATTTTGGGGGGGAAAACCTGAAAAAAATCTTCTAAACCACTTGGCCAATTGCTTTGAAATTGCTCGCGGCCCTGCAAGTTTTTTCTATTTTTTATGATTTTTTGTGCGTTTTTGCTATTTTTGGCTTCTCCATAACTATCTCTCAGATTGTGCTGAAACTTGTTGGATATGTTCCTTGTGGAAGGGTCACACAAGGTTGTTCAACAGGTGGCGTTGATGTGGATCCTTGATTTTTAACAATTTTTTCAATTTGGGTACTTGTTGGTCAATGCATACATTGCTATTGTTATGTCTGGGTGCCAACCAAGACATTTTTTTTCAAGAATTCTTCTTTTCTTTCCTTCTTTCTTTCTTTCTTCTTTACGACCAAATTTGTCTGAAGTTTTTCTTGGACACCATTATTCCAAAAACCACCAAACTTGCCATTATGACTGACCCACCAGTGAAATTAGGCACCTGACTTGGAATAGTCATGATGTTGAATTATGTTGCAAATTATGGGCCACTAAAATTTTAAAAGCTTTATATCTTCAAAAATATAATAGATAAACACAAAGTTCTAACTTAAACATATAGGTTTGAGACATCTGGCAAATCCAATAGCATGCAAACAAAAGTTGGGGAATTTTAATGTATGCTAAATTCAGTGAATTTCCCAACAATCCACATTTTGACTAGAGCTTCTGCTGTACTGCATGTTATAAACCTCCATGGTGCTAGGCAACCATTTTGCATTCATAATACTTGAACCTGTCTCATAGGCAGCCTTCTAGCCATGCCTGCTATGTGTATGGTTTGAAAGGTTTTAGGTCTTATGGCAAATGGGAGGTGGGGGGACTCCCAACAACTGTGTACTGAGCTTCTCAATAAAATACAGAGAATCTCTTTCTCAGTGTTGCCAACCTGGTGAATGTATATTTTCGGGAGATTATGAAATGACGAGTGGCGTAAGCAGCGGAGCCCTTCTAGGGGGGGTCCAGGGGCATGCTCCCCGCAAAAAAAAAAAAAAAAAAAAAGACATCAAAATATGCATTTTTGTGGCATTTGAGGGTACTTAGATTCAAGTTTCGGTATGCCGCGAGATGCACAGCGGCTTTATATGCCTTAAAAATGTCACTGTGTAAAGCATATTTGTTAAAAAAATTACCATATTATGTTTTTAGAATGCCATTGGTGGTGATTTTCGTGAGATTTTTGGAGTAATTCGGGAGTCGGGAGGGTAGACAGCACATGCCTGAATTTTCGGGAGACTCCCGGATAATTCGGACGGGTTGGCAACACTGCTTTCTGTTCATGCAAGAAACATATCTGCTCCGTGTTCACACTAATGCTGGACAGAGCTGTAAGTGAACCATGGCTGAGACTGATCAGTGTCCTAGCTGGTCTGTTTTCGTCTGAGGCTAGGAGTCTGCTGGCCTTATCAGTCTCAAGGGATCAGAGGGACTGGACTTCAGGCAGAACAAGCCAGTGTGTACCCTCTATTAAGAATAGACTACATACAGAGCTGAGTTTGCTGGACCCATCAAAGTCTCGACTTACATTCCTCAATGACTGTTTTCACATGGTGGTGAATGTTGAAAAAGTGTGTGGATTTGTGTCATCTCACTGGACACTTTCATGTCTTTGTTTTCTTGTAACCAGTGAGATGAAGCGTGTTCTTCATAGCCAATACTGAGTCAGTGTAGTTCATGTCTCAGTTCACAGGTAGATGTACATGTAGTTTTGTGACATCATCTGTTGAAATTTGTTTATGTAATAAAGGAACAAAGACAGTTTTGTATTCCATGTATACACATCCCTCTGAATTACAATATGTGTACACTGTACATGCACATATACTCATCTATACTGCCCAGTAGGGCTGACCCTCTCAGGAGTGGGCACTTTTTTCTGGTCGCAAGGGTGTCCAATGTAGAGGTTTCACTGTACAGTGGTACCTGCAATTTAAGACCACCCCTAATGCCAGACAAAAGTGGTCACATAGAACAGGTGGTCTTTCATCTCAGCTAAACTAACAAAGAAATGAAAGGCCAATTTCTTTTTTCTT
Organism: Hermodice carunculata; assembly: GCA_964020975.1. Lineage (NCBI taxonomy): Eukaryota > Metazoa > Annelida > Polychaeta > Eunicida > Amphinomidae > Hermodice > Hermodice carunculata. The sequence continues at coordinate 23,458 of CAXHWN010001011.1, read as the reverse complement.
TCTTTCTTTCTTTCTTTCTTTCTTTCTTTCTTTCTTTCTTTCTTTCTTTCTGACTTTCTGACCAAGTTGATCCAGAGTTTTTTTCAGACACTATTTTTCCGAAAACCACCAAACTTGACATGATGACTGACATATTGAGCGAAATTGTGCATCTAATTTGGAATAGTCATGATGTTTAAAATTATGCAAATTTTAGAGGCAACAAAAAATTTAAAAGCGCCATATCTTCCAAACTATTGCAGATGGACTCAAAATTTCAGTGTGCATATATACCTTTGTGACACTTGCCGCTATAATGGACAGTATAGCTGTAGAATTTCAAATTATGCTAATAAGGGGCATTGAAAAATTTAAAAGTTGAATATCTCCAAAACAATTGCACATAGAGATGCCATTCCAACTTCAATTAATAGGTTTGAGGCAAAGCCACGTCCAATGAACCATGAACCAAAGTTGTAGGATTTTACTTTATGCAAATTAGGTGAATATGCAAAATGTAAATCTTTAATAGCTTCAAAACTATTATCGAGGTGCAATTCCTACTTCAATTTATGGGTTTGTGGCATAGTCCCATCCAATGAACAATAAACCAGATTTCTTCTAGGCTTATAAGTCATGCAAATTAGGGGAATACACAAAATTAAAATGTTGAATAGCTTCAAAACTATTATAGATAGTAGTTTTATTCAAACTTCACTTTATAAGTTTGGGACAGGGCACATCCCTTGAACCAATAACCAAAGCTGAGAATTTTGATTTATAAAGATTAGGCTAAAACACAAAATTTAGATCATGTTGAACAATGACAAAATGTAGCATTTCAAACTGTTCTGATTTTGAAGGCACCCAGACAGATTTGCTGTGAAGCAAAAATGCTTTTCGAGTTTACTATGTAAGTCAATGGGAGTTGCAATAGTAGTTTACGTTTTCGATATCATCTAAAAACCGTTAGCCAGATTCACTTCAAACTTAGTAGGGATGTGTCTTGGGTGGGTCTGTACCAAATGTATTTCAATGGTTACGGTCCAGTGAATTTGTTTTTTTTAAAGAATTTTTCTTGTTGATTTTACATGTCTATTGATTACCATGCAAGTCAATGGGGATTGCAAAGTCATTAGGTTTGCAATGCTAATTGACAATTTTTGACTTATTGTGTGAAACCATCAGCTAGATTCACTTCAAACTTGGTGGGGGTGTTCCTTGGGTGAGTATCTACCAAGTTTGTTCAAACGGTCACAGTCCAATGATTTGTGGATTTTTTAATGATTTTTTTATTCATTTTTTGGTCAAATCTTTAAAAGTCTTTATCCTTGTATATACTCAGCCAATCGCTTTGAAATTGCATAGGGACACTTCTGGATATGAGGCTGATACATGTACATTAGGTGAGTGACCTTGACCTCATTGCCAAGGTCATAGGGCGAGGTGCATGAAATTCACAGTGTATATGGTAACTTGAGAACTATTGAGGCTAGGACATTCGTATTGCACATGCTAGTTGTCCTGAGGGTCAGACTTGGACAGTAAACAAGTGACCTTGACTTCATTCCCAAGGTCATAGGGCCACTTGCTCAAATTTTACTGTTCACTTGACAAGTTGAGAGCTATTTAAACTTGGACCTTGATGTTGAACAGGATGGTCGTCCTGAACAAAAGCTAGACTTAAACAGTACATGGGTGACCTTAACCTCATTCCCAAGGTCACTGGGACCCAGACACTTACGTGAATTTTACTTTTCACATTGTAACTTGAGGAGTGTGGAAGATAGGACTTTGATATGGAACTTGTTGGTAGTCCTCTATTTAGGAAAGATTGAGACCGTACATTAGTGACGTTGACCTCATTCTCAAGGTCACAGGGCCACTAACATGAATTTTACTGGTTGCGTGATAACCTGAGAATTATTTGTGCTGTGACTTTGATCTTGCACATGGGGATGGTCATTTACGAAAGTTAGATTCAGAATAGGTCAGTGACCTTGATCTTATTTCCAAGGTCATAGAGCGACTTGGTCAGCTGAGCACAGGACTGTCACAGTCCTCTTGTTTATGAATTTTCCTGTTCTTTTGGGGGGAAATCTTGAAAAATCTTCTCCAAAACCGCTCACTCAATTGCTTTGATATCACACAGGGACACTCCCAAGTACTTCTAGTTCTAAATTTGTTCACCAGAGGGCGCTGCAATTTTTTCCCTATTATTTTATGTTTTTTTTTTGTGTGTTTTTACAATTTTCGACTTCTTCTCCAGACTGACTCAGATTAAGCTGAAACTTTGCGGATATGTTCATTATGAAAAGGTCAAACAAAGGTGTTGAACAGGTGGCACTGCTGTGGATTACTGATTTTTAACGATTTTTTTTTTTTTTTTAATTCGGGTACTTTCAATTCTGGTAGTCGGTTGGCCTTGCTCGTCAGAAGCTGTGTCTGCGTCCATATTTAGGCGGCTCAGCAAGGGATTGCTGTATTATTGGTATGAAACCTATGTGCTGCCCGATAATCTTCAGACAGCACAGGGTCTGAGGCTGGGTAGTTGTTGTGTTGCTTTGGAACAATAGAGTAATTATCCTGAGAATCAGAAGCTGTGTTGTTTCATCTTTAACACTTTCGTGGTTTTGCCAGGTGAGTAGAAGTCGACTTTGTGAATGTTCGAATTTGTGGATTTTCTATTTTTCACGTCTTCTCTGTCAGTCTGTTTATTAAGAGCGAGTGGTCTGTGTGTTGGCCTTGGCCTGGGTGTAAGCTTGTGAAGTAGTTTAGTGTTCAATAGTCAACCATCCATGCATATATTGTGCTGATGGTGTTCCGAGGTAATATAAATGAATCTTGGTACAGATAAACCATGTCGCCACTTTCCCGGTCTCCACTGATTAAGCAAGCGAGTAAGCTGAGCTGAAAGTCCCCACAGTAAATAGGAGACGGGACACATGCAATCCTATCGATTACTATTTAGGTCCTTGGGGATTGCACTGGTAGTTTACATTTTCGCCTTTCCAAAACCGTGAACCAGATTCAATTCAAACGTGGTGGAGATGTACTTTGCGTGAGTCTCTATAGAGTTTGGGAAATCTGAAAGTATTCAAAATATATGTAAACCCTGATGTCGTTCCTCAAACACGCTCAGTTCTACATGGATGTGTGGCTTTTGTAACTAGCTTTTTTTCGGCTTAACCTGCCGAGGAAAGCTATTGACTCGCGCGTATTCTGACCAGGCAGGCAAGGGATAAACCCAGCAGAACTAATTGAATGAGTCTTAATGCGTCCCTTGAGAACAGGGTCAATACAGTGCAAAACGGTATCTTGTATAAGATCAATTATCGAAATAATTTTATGTCAGTAATATATTCGTTATGACGTTAGGATTATTTATAGGTATGCAGTCATGATGTAAAATATTGATATAAAGTTGGTACTTTCATAATATAACTCACGCGTGTATCGGTATTTTAATTCTATGATAGTTTGAAATCGGAGACGTGCATGTAACATGTAGTATACACTGCAATTGCCTCAAGATCATAATTTAAATTCTGTGAAAGTCACGCAGATTTTTAATGAGCATGTGTGTGTACCATGTTTTGTAACTACTAGCGTTTTATGGGCAGCGCCATGTAACACGGAGAATGTACTTTTAACCACAGTAGGACCGGGCCCATTATTGTTTTGGATGCACTAACAATCTCTATTGATATTAAGGTAAAGTATTCTTGACACTGCAGACGTGTAAGTTACGTTGTGAGATTACTATAATTTGACAATGTGCGATTTTCAAGTTTGAAATAGCATGGGCATTTGAATTAGAAAGTGTTTCGTTTTATGATTTTACCCTACTTCCGTGCTTTTGTTATAATAACGTTTCACTATGCGCCTACTTTCCTCAGTTGTAAAATATCCTTAAACCATGCATACATCTAAATGTATGTATCACTTGAATGTGTGTTCCTTTTTCATTGGTAATAAACTGTTCTAAAAACTGATATTACTTGCATGAATTATTTGAATTTTGACAGAAAGTATCTCGTGGAAACTTGACGTGAAGAAGTTTGTTATGTAAATTATTCTTGTTTCATACCATGAACATTAAACAATTTGAAAAAATAATCCATGAATGTCTCTCCGCCTCCTTTTCTTTCTTTAGTTGAAATTAAAAATGTGCGTATATCATTGTGTAACTTTGTCCTGTTTTTTTCTGTGCCTGTATTCTATTAAATGCACACCTCCCACTTCTGTCTCACTAAGGTGTGGAACCAGAAAGCCCCCCCCCCCCAAAAAAAAAACAAAAACAAAAACAAAAACAAAAAACAAAAACACCCCCCCCCCCCAAAAAAAATCGAACAAAGGAAAATGAAAACAACATCAAGGTTACCCATCTTTTGAGTAAGTCTGACCTTTATAGAAGAACACTAACATGTTCAACATCAAGGTTCCAGTTCAAGTAGTTCTCCAGTTATAGTGAAGAGTAAAATTCATGTATGCTGCACTGTGACCCATGAAACGAGGTCAGGTCACTCATGTACTCTCTTAGCATGACCTTCAAGGAGAAACATTAGCATGTTCAATATCAAGGTACTAACTCAAAATAGATCTCAAGTTATCACGTGAACATTAAATTTCGTGTCAGTTGTCCTGTGACCTTGGGAATGAGGTCAAGGCCCAAACATCACTTGAGCATGACCATTTGCACGAAATAGGTAGACACTTATAAAAGGTACATTCCTACCAAGTTTGGCACAAACCTGGCCCAAATCATTTAAGTTATAACCATAACAAGAAAATCCCGTATTAAACTTTCCTATTAAAACTTTTTAAAAGATTTTTGGAAAAAACATAAAAAATCCAAAAAATCATTGGAGCGTGACCATTTGAAAAACCTTGGTAGAGACCCACCCAAGGTACATTGCCACCAAGTTCGAAGTAAATCTGACAGACAGTTTCTTCTTCAGAGAAGTCCAAAATGTGAATTACTATTAGAATACATAAGAATAGTGAGCATCTTTGCTTGACCCTTTCACAAGGAACATATAAGCAAAGTTTCAACTTAGTCTGATTAACGGTTCTAGAGAAGAAGTGACCAGTAACGAAAACACACAAAATTCACAAAAAAAAATTGAAAAAAATGCAGCACCACCTGGTGAACAAATTAAGAACTAAGAGTCTCTAGGAGTGTTCGTGTGTAATAGCAAAGCAATTGATTGAGCGGTTGTGGAGAAAAAAGATTTTGTAAGATTTTTCCAAAAAAAAAAAAAAAAAAAAAAAATCAATAAAAATCCAAAAATAACTGGAACGTGACCACTTGAACAAACCTAGTAGAAACCCACCCAAGGTACATTGCTACCAAGTTTGAAGTCATTCTGGAAGACGGCTTTGGAGAAGAAGTAAAAAATGTGAATAAGCAATAGAATGCCCTTTGAATTACATAGTAATCAATAGGAAAGCTGCATTGGCCGAAAAGTACCCGAATTGAAAAAAATCGTTATAAATCAGGAATCCACACCAGTTCCACCTAGTGAACACCTTTGCTTGACCCTTCCACAATGAACTATAAACCAGGTTTCAGCTTAATCTGAGTGACGATTCTGGAGAAGAAGTCAAAAATAGCAAAAACACACACAAAAATCACTAAAAATTTAGGAAAAAATCGTAGCGCCACCTGGTGAACAAATTCAGAACTATGAGTCCCCGGGAATGTCACTGTGCAATATTAAAGCAATTATGTGAACGGTTTCGGAGAAGATTTTTTAAGATTCGCCCTAAAAAAGAACTAAAAATAATAATAAAAAAAAAATCATAAAAAAATCCAAAAATCACTGGAGCGTGACCATTTGAACAACTTGGTAGAGACTCAACAAAGGCACATCCCCACCAAGTTTGAAGTGAATATGACTGACAGTTTTGGAGAAGAAGTCGAAAATGTGAATTGTGGATGACGGACGTTTCTAGTATGATCACTTATGTAGAAAAATATAACCCACATTCATAAATATCAAACCCAACTATGACAGCAAAGAGATTCCAGAGTTACCAAAGCATCAACATTCATCTTCCAATACCAATTTGAAGAAACAAATTTCACTCCTGACTTGAGACAGGCAGTCACCCACAAAAGGCAACTGGTGGTTTTAAACAGGTCCTCTCAACCTTTGAAATATTCTTCATTAAATACAGAGTAGAGTGTTTCCAATATGTATAGGCCACTCAAAATCCAAATTTTGTTACTTCTGCAAAAAAGAAAGAGAGAATTGATAGGCCTATCACTATTTTAGTTCTTCTGACTAGTTCGTCAGCTGACGGACGGACGACGGATGGCTATAGATAGTCATAACATAACCTCAGCTGACTGACAAGGCAGCTGAGCAAGCAACTAAAAATAATGGCATTTACATTATGTGTTACTGCAAAATGTGTCAAGTGACGCAAAATTTTGCAAGTCCAAACCGTTTTCCTTTCTTTTGTGGCGTGAACCGTTACGGAAGCCCATCAGCATCAGAGACCTGCATAGAAAATCTAAAATCTCGTTACAACTATCCCTTATGGGCTTCCATAATCCTTAATTGACGTCATACAAATAGTTCTAAAAATCTCCAGTGGCCACAAAATAGACTAACGCAAAATGTAAACATTAGACCAAGCTATCATACTTTGACTTATTAATATGGCAATGCCTGCAAGGGGAATCTTTTTCACGAATCATAGAGAAAATCAGGGGGGGGGGGGGGGGGGAAATGGGGCCGTGTTCCCAAAGAAAAAAATTGCTCATACAGTTAACGCTGAAGCTATATATTTCACAAATCTACACAACTCATTGGACAAAAAAATCTTGATCTCGCATTTCACGATCTGCTGGTCACAAATTATTTATGAAATGTTGAATGGCTCTGGTCTTTTTCAACATTGTAAAATATCCTTTTTGCATAGTCAGCTCATGCAAATGTTCTATATCAGTTTGTTGTGTTTCCTGAAAATTAGCTTCGTCGCCAATAGGCTAAAATGAACATTGAAATGCTTACTATGAAACGAAATGAAATGACCTGAAATAGTCTACAAAGTGTAATTTGAATGATAGGCTCCCGGGGATAGGCTAGAGTAAGGCCTAATGGTCTTCCTTTCACAGCATATGTCCTATATGAATTAGCCTGCAGATGATGATGATGATCACGATTATAAACACGAGGCTTTGGTCTACACTTTTATACTTTATAATTAAAGCTATACTTTGTGTCTCCGTTACACTGTTGGTGTTGCGCACCATCAGCCTATATTTCGTTTTCTCTTGGGTTACTTCCTGGTACAAAAAATGTCCCATGCAACAGACCTATAAAAAAGGATAATGAACTGAGATCACATTCACAGACTAAATTCTTTCAAATGTTCGCATGCAGCGGAGATCATTAATAAATAATATCAATTCCTATAGATCTGTTTCTCAAAATTGTGTTTGCATAATTACCTGGAACAGGTCCAGGTTTCGCTTTCAGTGAAGTGGTTCAAGTACGGTGGGAGCAGATCTGGACATAAAAAAATTATCAAACATCAGTTCACGCGCTGACCCGATTCCCTGATCTGATAATGGTGTAGACTGGTCACAATATGCTGCCGTGAACAAGTGTCCATTTTCCACACCATTGTGTTGTGCAGTTCGATATTGATGTGAACACCGCAGGCCAAGTGACACAGGATATGCTGACGGAACTTGACTCAAAGTCAAAGGCTGCGTAGATTGGAGGTAAAGTTACCGTACTAAATTTTCGTCCTGGGCCAGGTCATGATAATATAGCCTACGTATATAGTAATGGTTTTAGAATTTTGATTTACACGATAGCCTTAAATTATGTCAAAAATTTGATGTTGATCGACCCGAGTTTCGGCACACAATAGACTGTTGGGCATTTGCCACTTGGTCACGTAGATGGTATTGCTAACTATTTTAAGGTAAATTAAGAGTAACATGCGAACCACATATTGTGTCAACCTGACTTCCACCATTTTGACCGCCACAGCCCAATTCCGCCCTGCAGCCGTCCACATTTGGGGCACGCTGACAAGGATAAAACTGAAACGGCAATGTAAGATTAGTTCTCATGTGCACGGAGGTATAAACGAGCATGGACCTATATTGTTAACAGCTTTCGCAGGTCTATACCTGGAGCTGCTTACAGGGTAATCTGGGACAAATCTGGTCCATCACGGCATCAGCACTCGGGCAAGTGGCATCATGAAACACGATGGAAGGTACCTGCCCAGGCCCTGTTGGCTTGCGCAAGCCAAAAGAGCGTGGGGAGGTCGGGTTGGGGCTAGGGCTAGGTAAAAGGTTGCAGGTCAATGAACTAATATAGCCGTACCGGTGTAACAACCCGTGTTTTTACAAATTTTAGTTCTTTCTTTCTTTCTTTCTTTCTTTCTTTCTTTCTTTCTTTCTTTCTTTCTTTTGTTACTTACTTACGACCAAATTTGTCTGGAGTTTTTCTTCTTTGTAATTCCAAAAACCACCAGACTTGCCATGGTGACTGACCCACCAGTGAAATTGTGCATTTCGTTTGGAAAAGTCATGGTTGTAAAATTGGGGGCAATTAGAATTTTAAAATATTTTAAAAGGTCCATATCTTCTGAACTATTTCAAATAGACACAAAATTTCAATGTGCAAGAATGGTCTGTGACACCTGCTAATATAATAGACAGTAATTCAAAGTTGTAGAATTGTAAATTATGTTAATTAGGGGCTTTGAAAATTTTAAAAGTTGAATATCTCGAAAACTATTATAGGTAGAGATGCCATTCCAACTTTAATTTATAGGTTTGTGGCAAAGCCGAATCCACTGAACCATGAACAAAAGTTGTAGGATTTTAATTTATGCAAATGAGGTGAATATGCAAAATTTAAATCTCCAATAGGTTCAAAACTATTATAGATAGAGTTGCCACTCAGCATCAATATATAAACCAAGTCGCTATCTCAGCCCAGGCCAGAGAGGCTGATTGGGGTCAGAGGTCTTTCAACACAAGAAATGCCCTTTTCCCAGTCAGTTTGTTAAGTTTCCATGGTAACTAAAACCAAACTTTTCATTTTTATCAATTTCTTGGACTAGTTTCATGGATATATTAAAACTGTATGGCCTCCAGATGGCGACAAACACTAGCAAACTTCTTAATAAAAATGAAGCTGTCATCCAAAACAATTATTTTCAAAGCATCATGTTTTAGCTCTACACATTTCTATGTTAAATGGGTGAAGTTTGTATAGAAAGGCCTGTGACCTAATTAGAGGAACACTCCTCAGTGGCTAATTGGCTTATTAATTGGTTTGTGACATAGCCACATCTAATGAACCATGATCCAAAACTGTAAAATTTAAATTTACACAAATTAGGTGAATATGCAGAATTTAAATCTTGAATAACTTTAAAACTATTATAGAGGTGTGATTTCAACTTCAAATTATAAATTTGTGACATACAGTGTAGTTGCATTCAATGAACCATGAACTAAAGTTGTAGAATTTTGTATTTATGTAAATGAGATGAATACACAAAATTTAAATCTTGAATAACTTCAAAACTATAATACATGGAGGTACCATTCCAACTTCAATTTGTGTGTTTGTTACACCACTGCATCCAATGAATCAAAGTTGTAGAATTTTATTTTATGCAAGTTAGGTGAATACACAGAATTTTAATCTTGAATAACTTCAAAACTATTATAAAGGTGCCATTCCAACTTCAATTTACAGGTTTGTGGCAAAACCACATCCAATGAACCATGAACCAAAGTTGTAGGATATTAAATGCAAATTAGGTGAATACACAAAATTCAAATCTTGAATAGCTTCAAAACTATTATGTATAGAAGTGTCATTCCAACTTTAATGTACTAGTTTGTGACATAGCAGCATCTAATAAACTATGAACCAAAGATGTAGAATTTTAATTCATGCAGATTAGGTGAATACACAAAATTTAAATCTTGAATAGCTTCAAAACTATAATAGATAGAGGTAGCATTTCAACTTCACTTTATAGGTTTGTGACATAGGTGCATCCCATGAACCAAAGTTGTAGGATTTTAATTTATGCAAAAAAGGTGAATATGCAAAATCGAAATCTTGAATAACTTTAAAAATATTTATAGATACAGGTATCATTCCAACTTCAATTTGTTGGTTTAATTTGTGACATAACCACATCCAATGAACCATGAAACAAAGTTGCAGACTTTTAATTTATGCAAATTAGGCAAATACACATTAAAATCTTGCTCTTCAAAACTATTATAGATAGTGGTGTCATTCAAACTTCGGTTTATGAGTTTGTGATGTGGCCACATGCAATGAACCAAGAAGCAAAGTTGTAGCATTTTGTGCAAATTAGGCCAATATACAAAATGTAGATTGTGTTGAACAATGGCAAAGTGTTGCAGTTCAAACTGTTCTCATTTTGAAGGCAATCAGATTTGCTGTGAAGCATATCTTTCTTTCTTTCTTTCTTTCTTTCTTTCTTTCTTTCTTTCTTTCTTTCTTTCTTTCTTTCTTTCTTTCTTTCTTTCTTTCTTTCTTTCTTTCTTTCTTTCTTTCTTTCTTTCTTTCTTTCTTTCTTTCTTTCTTTCTTTCTTTCTTTCTTTCTTTCTTTCTTTCTTTCTTTCTTCCTTCCTTCCTTCCTTCCTTCCTTCCTTCCTTCCTTCCTTCCTTCCTTCCTTCCTTCCTTCCTTCCTTCCTTCCTTCCTTCCTTCCTTCTATCCTTCCTTCCTTCCTTCCTTCCTTCCTTTCTTTCTTTCTTTCTTTCTTTCTTTCTTTCTTTCTTTCTTTTGTCTGACAATTATGTCAGACACTATTACACTTAGAAACTCCAAACTTGATATGATAATAGATCCATACATGTCAGACCTTTCATTGAGTGGGTTTAAAATTATGCAAATTATGGATATTTGAAATTTTAAGTGGTGAATAGCTTCACACTATTATAGTTACAGGTGCCCTTCCAACTTCAATTTATAGGTTTGTGCCGTAGATGCATCCAATGAACAACAAACGAAAATTGTAGAATTTTAATATATGCTAATGAGGGAAATTTAAAAAGTTTAAATATTGAATATCTTCAAACTATTATTAGTAGAGATACAGTTCCAACTTAAATGTATAGGTTTTTGCTGTAGATGTATGCAATGAACCACATACAAAAGTGGTAGAAAATTAAATTTATGCCAGTAAGGGCTACTTTTAGAGTTTTAATGTTGTATATCTTCAAAGCTATAATAGGTAGAGTTGCCATTCCCCATTTAATTTATAGGTTTGTGCTAGAGGCACATCTGATAAACCACAAACAAAAGTTGCAGCATTCAAATTGATGCCAGTTTTGCAGGCACAGAGACAGATTTGCTTGCAAATTGTGTAGGACTTTCCCATTTCTTACTTTGGTTTATTTTTTTATGATGGTGCAGTCTATGCATAATTTTAAAGTTTCACATCAAACATATGATGAAACTAAAAATGACATTAAGCACCATTTACTTACTTTAGGTCTGTTATCATTAATTGAGTTTGTGATAAGTGTATTTCAGGGTTTGTGTTTAGGTATATTCAACATCTCAGGTTTCATAAGTTGCACAGACTTGCATCCACACCAAGAACAGAAATAGTCAAAACAAGATCTTTTTCTGTGACACCTGGCTCGTCTATACAAGTCAATGTGACTAAAATGTTCAGGCTATATATGTTTTCACTCAGGTGCAGATAAAAAAAATTTGAATACGGGTTGCTGCAAGCCCTCACCTGGAGTCCAAGCCAGAGCCCTGCTGGGGGTCCAGGAGCCAGAGCCCCTGGAAGATCCTGAACTTTAGCATTGTTTTATAGCCATTTGACAGACTTTTCTGGCATTAAAATGCATTCTTTTAGGTATATATTAATATTGTTCCCTTTAATGCAAGGTATACATGTACCTGTCTATTCATGAAGAAAGTCATTGTTGAAGTTATACACATCTGGAAGAAAAAGTAAAAAAAACTAGGACGAGAAAAAATGGGGAGGGGGGAACATAATAAGCTGAACACATTCATTTGAAGTTGACAGCTTTTTCTTACTCTATTATTCATTCATTCATTCATTCATTCATTCATTCATTCATTCATTCATTCATTCATTCATTCATTCAATCATTCATTCATTTTTAACTTCAATGATATTAGGTCTAGGTGCTCATTCATTCACTTAAGTTTTTTTTTCTTGGAAAAAAAAATTGTTTCAATGTTTTAACATTTTTTTTCCAGCTTTTCAAAAATACATGAAAAGGTGGGAAAATAGAGTGTATCAATAGCATTTTTGGCTCATTTTGACTGTTGTTTTGTTTACCATGTTATGTTTAAAATTTCTCGCCATTTCTTTCTCAGTGACGTGCTTGAAAAGCTCACACATATAAATCTATGACCTCACTGAGACAATATTTTCAAAAATTCCATCAGATACACTTCAGATTTTAGTTCAGTTTATAGATTATACAGTTAATTTTAAATCTGAAGAGATTGACACACTGATGGTTTGTAAGATGTGACACACAATTTTAACAAAAGTTAAATCCTGCAGTTATAAATGTATTAAATGAAATATTAAATTATATCTCCTTTAAACTGGAAATATTTTAATGGAAATGTAGTATTGGTGAAAATATATATCCACCCTAATTACATGTAATGACTGAGGTTCAACTGACTAACAACAAAATGTGAATGCAAATATGTATACATGTATACAGGCTGTCATCTTAGTATTCTCTTGACCTGCCAATTTCTGTTGTAAAATAGGTAAAATGTAAATTTTAAAGGCTCACTCATTCATTAATGTTTATAAAATGAAATATTTATCTTCACCATTGTAGTAACTGGGCTCTTGAGTTAAAACCTGCATCTCTTCAATGGTTACATGGGGGGAGGGTGGGTGCTGGTGCTTCCAAAGTACGTACGTGTACGTACACACACACACACACACAACACACACACACACACACACACACACACACACACACACAGACAGACAGACACACACACACACACACACACACACACACACACACACACAAAGGAGCCGTGCCTGTCACTTTTGACCGGTGAAATGTCAAAACAGATTTGTTTTTGACAAATTGTGTTTTCTTGATTCAGGTGCTACACCATGAGGGAATTAACTACTCCTTTGGCCACCAGATGGCCTCATTCATTGTAATGATAATATTAGTCATTGCCTGCAGATGGCATTGGCTCTGTGAAAAAGATTTACACAAATGTTGTGTCCCCTTTCTGAGAAGTGTTGTGAATATATGTAGAATCCTTTGTTGTGGTAAGTTGAAACTTGAATTTTGACAATTTTTTTCAGTATATTGTTGCATGTACTGTTTCATTTAAGTTCAGTAAGTCTTGCCATTGTGAGCAAGTACTTGTGTAACATTATTTATTTGCTATCTACTAGAGTGAAATTCAAAAGTATTAACTCATTAAAGGTCACATAACCAAAACTTTGTTACAAGTAAATTGTGACGTGTCTGCCTCAGTGATGTAGTGTGTTAACATTATCGACAAAATCATTCAATGTGTGTAAGGGATGTTTGATAATACATCACACATGATGTGGAACAATTACGACAAACGTAACAAACACAGCAGACAAGGTCAGCGTTGAAAGTGGGCCTAGGGCATATTTTGTTGCGATGAATAGCCAATTAAACATAGAATAAGTAAAACCTTATATGGCTGAGAGTGAGTTACCATTTTTCTCACTGTCACTGTTGGTGGGGAAAACCACTCATGACCTTTGGTCACGTGATTTTCACACCAACAGTGATCCTTCATGAGAGTAAAATTTTAACTCGATCACCCTCAGTTTTGTAAGATTTCTATTTATTTCACATTCTTACATTCACTTAATGCAAGCAACTTGTCTTTGCCAAATGTGTATAAGGTAAAGATAAGCAGTGGCCATCACAAAAAGCATGTCCAGGAATTTTAGCTTATGAAACCTGCTTGGTGGTTTCTGAAAATGAGGCCTTGATGAATTCATTTTGGCTGTTAAGCCTTTAATTTTAAAATTTTTGCATTGAACCAGATAATAGTGTTTAAAGTAAGGTATAGGTTTAGACCTAAACTGTTACTTGATTGTGGTTATGGAGCATAAGAGAAGCTAGGCTGTCTTTTTTGGTGGGTAGGGGGAAGGACAGTCAGACCTACACAGAACATGTGGTATTGGTGCTTAATTCTGTTTGTATATTATACATGTATGTGCAGCCTTTTCAGTCCACCACCAGGGTCTATAGGTTGTAAGTGTCCTTTTGTCCATCTTTCTGGCAAAGCTGCTCTGGGCCGTATTTTTTGTACCGTAACACCTACACCTACCAAATTTGGTGGGTGGATACTTCATGGGGTAGGAGTGTGTCGTGCAACAAAATTTGGGTCACTGTGAGCTTGACCTTTGACCTTACCTAAAGATTTAGCTTGTCCAGTCTATATTTCCAACACCATAATTAACACGTACAGCTACCAAATTTGGCGTGGACACTTCATTGGATAGGAGTGTGTCATGTACCAAAATTGGGTCACTGTGACCCTTAACCTTTGACCCCCTTTAAAGTTTAAGCTTGTCTGGGCTATATTCCTATACCACAACACCTGTAGCTACCAAATTTGGTGTGTGGACACTTCGTAGGATAGGGGTGTGTTGTACACCAAAATTGGGTCAAGATGACCTTTGACCCCCTTAAAGTTTTAGCTTGTCTGGGCCATATTTCATATACCATCACACCTACAGCTACCAAATTTGATGGGTGAATACTTTATGGGGTAGGGGTGTGTCGTTCACCAAAATTGGGTCACTGTGACCTTGACCATGACCTCTGACCTTAAGGTTTTAGCTTATATGGGCCATATTTTGTATACCATCACACTTACAGCTACCAAATTTGGTATGTGGATTCAAGTAAGTTTTTTGCAGTAATTATCACACATAAGCAAATTTCATACTTAAGTACAGTCAACCTTGCTACCTATTCTCTGGTAGGAGAGCATGTATTGCTGTGCAATACTTGATCTTGTTAAAGATATGTGTCAATATTTTGCACAGGATCAAATAATGGGACAAAATACACAGGGGTAGTTGGCCATGCATCTTTTATAGTCGTAACTGTCTCCATGTTACAATATCAATATATGAGCATCTCTCGCTATGTACTCTATACTTTTTTGCAAGTTATCAGTTTTTGTATTATTTTTGATGAATAGACTTACTTGATAACTTACACAAATATCGATACATGCACATTTCAGATTCTGCTATCTTCTGCTATCATGACATCTATGTCATGAATAGATTTGCAGCTATTCAAAGTGTAAAATTCTGTTAGTTCACCTGTATACACACACACATCTATATAGGTGAATGAACAGAATTTTACATTTTAAATAGCTGCAATATATATATATATATATATATATACATTTGATTACAATGTTACAACTTTTGCATCACTGGTCATTAGATGAGCACAATCTATAATTTGGAGTGGAATTAGCACTTCAATGAGCAGTAGTTGGTACCTCTGTCAGCAATAGTTTTAAAACTTTCTAAGATTTAAATTTTCTATATTTACCTAATTTACATAGATTTAAATTTCAACTTTGGTGGTTCTCCATTCATTAAATTGAAGCACATGTGGCACAATCCCATGAATTGAAGTTGAAGTGACACCTGTATATGTGACAGATTTTGAAGATGTTGAAGATTTAAATTTTGTGTATTCAGCTAATTTGCATAAGTTAAAATGCTACAGTGTTTGGTGCATAGTCCATTGGATGCAACTTTAACACATATCTGTAAATTGATCAGCACCTCTGTCTGTAATATTTTTGAAGATATTCAAGATTTACATTTTGTCTATTTGGCTAATTAGCATCAAGAATAAAATGCAACAACTTTGGCTCATGGTATATTGGATGTAGTTGTAGCACAACTATAAATTGAATTTGATATGGCACCTTTATCTGCAATAATTTTGAATATATTTGTGATTTAAGTTTTGTGTATTCACCTAATTTGCAAAAATTTGAATGTTTTGGTTCATGCTCATTGGCTGTGCTAAGAGCACAAACCTATCAATTGCAATTGGATTGCCAACTTTATCATAACAGTTCTGAAGATATTCAGCATATTTATTTTTCAAGTGCCTCTAATTACCATAATCTAAAATGCTATGACTTTTTTACTTGCTTGGCCTTTCGACTGAAGGGATATTTGTCATCATGTCTCTGTGTGTATCTGTCCTTCCTTCCATCCATACCCTTGCTGATGATGCAATAGCTTTGGAACAAATTGAACTACTATTATGTTATTTGTACTTGTTTTAAAAATAACTCATTTGGTGTTTGGCTTACTTTGATATTCAGTGACCTTGACCTATTTCCAAAGTCCTCAGTGTCATATTTTTACCATTGCAGACAAATTAGCTTTTGAAAAAAATGAGCTACTATCATTAAACTCGTACTGTGTAGAAGCAACTCATTGGAGGTTTGGCTAAGTGTGACATTCAGTGACCTTAACCTATTTTCAGGGTCAGTAGGTGCTTCATATTTTTCCCTTTTGGGCACCATAACTTTAACTTTTGAACAAATCGAGTTACTAGCATGTCACTTGTACTGTAGAAGCATCTCATTAGAAGCTTTGCTGAGTTCAACATTCAGTGACCTTGACCTATTTTCAGGGTCACAGGGGTCATAATATTTTTACCCTTAAAGACACAATAACTTGGCAACAAGTAGACTGTCATGACTCTTGTACTCTAGCATTTTATCGAAAGCCAAGCTGCATTCAACATTAACTTGACCAGTTTTCAAGGTCACTAGGGGTCATCATATTTTTACCCTGGCTGAGGGGGCAGTAAGGTACTTATCTTTTCATGGTTCATTGGATTTACAGGTGTCATGGATATGTATGCAGAAGTTAAAACTTTGTGTTGATACTATAAACATATATTATGCCGTTTCCTCCAGCCATCATGAAATACATGTTGCAACATATCGTACATTCTGATAGGAGTACCATACTGCTCCAT
Source organism: Hermodice carunculata (assembly GCA_964020975.1). Classification (NCBI taxonomy): domain Eukaryota; kingdom Metazoa; phylum Annelida; class Polychaeta; order Eunicida; family Amphinomidae; genus Hermodice; species Hermodice carunculata. The sequence goes on along the minus strand of CAXHWN010001011.1, from coordinate 6,388 downwards.
GTTCAGGATTTGTGACAACCATTAATTGTGTACCCAGTGATGAAGCCACTGTTGTTCGTTGTACATGAACAGATTTCCATGGAAATCTATCCTTTCTAGTTGTATCTTATCTTTGCTGTCCTATAAATTGCCAGCTTGTTTGCATGAAGGAGGTGTTAGCACCAAAAAACACAATGGTAATGTTGAAATTGTATATCATGTGATTCTAGTGCCTATTAGACTGCCTTTGCTACTTTTTTATGCCTCTTATCAGATATATATATATATATATATATATATATATATATATATATATATATGTATGTATATATATATGTGTATATGTATATATATATGTGTATATACATATATATATATATATATATATATATATATATATATATATATATATATATATTGGTCTGTATCTGGTAATGTATCTTTATTCAATAGTGTTTGTATGCTTTTCTGTACATTGTTAAATATTCATGGATATGTAAACTAGGCTAAAAAAAGTCTCCACTTGTGTAATTTGATATACATTGTACATTGTATGTTACACATGTTGTTTGTCGTCTTGAAGATATATACATGTATGTGCAGAATAGTCCTTTGGATGCAATATGTGTGAAGACAGGCAGAGTGGGAGCTTATACTCGACTTGACATTGGCTACACGTGAGACAAAATGGGTGGCGGTGGTGGGTGGGTGGGGGAATTTATGAAGGCAATGTACAGTGATTGAGCCTTCCTTTCCCGCTAAGCATGGGGGATCCAAGATTGGCCATGGATCTTCCCAACGATCAGCGCTCAAGACATCTTGCCATAGCTATCTGAAGTGGACAGGGCAAGAGCTATGCACTATGTTGAAGCTGAGGAGAGTTGCAAGTTGCTACGTGTAGCCTTGTTGACCAAACCAATGATGTTTGGGATCTGCCAGGATAGGGACCACTTTGTAGTCAATGGAGCACCAAGATGGAGTACACAGACTGGTTCAGACTTCCAGCAACTGCAAATGGCCCACCTTCATCAGAGACCAGGCGTATCTCCACCCAGACAATATGCAACAGATTACATGCAGTCATGCTGCCAGTTTGAAGTCAAGGGCTATGGTGAAGTAGCAGATCTAGATGCTCATGCAAAGTAGTAGCTAGATTAGAGGGGGCAAGATAGCACATCCGTGTCACACATGCATGATGGAGTGATGTGTTCTTCCCTTATATATGAATGTCGCTTCCAGCACAGGAATGATGGGCAAATTTGGATCTGGAAAAGGCCAAGGGAAAGACATGTCACATGCCAACAGTTGCCTATATGAGGGCAGCAGCATTGTGGCCTGGCTGGGTGAGCATTTCAGCAAATGGAAAGACATATAGAATTCCACATAGCCATGTCATGGGGAATGGATTTAGACAGCACAAGTTTTAAAACCGTTCACTGCGAGCCTTTGGCGAGCAGTGAACGGTTTGAAACGAGTGTTGTCTAAATCCATTCCCCATGACACGGCCATATGGAATTTTGTTTCTCCCATAGAGCGTTTAATCCTATGTATTTGTCAAAAACCTACTTGGTTTAGCGTGCTTGCTGCAGCCGTTTTGACTCAGTTTTGTTCACTTTCAACATTGCATTGCTAAGGTATGTCACTCGAGAAAGAACTTTCAGTTACTGTTTTCTATCTTACGTAATCTGATTGGCTTACAAAGAAAGCAACAACCAATAGGATTCTCTCTTTTATTTCATTTTGGTCGTAAAATCGTTCCACACTTATGTTTGGAACGATTGTGTTTCCACATGGGTGGCTATGGGAGAAAGATCCTTTCCTTATGAATGATACCATGACTGCTAGACATTATGTAATAGAGATCGTGCAGCCTTGTGTTGTATCATATGCTGGTGTCCATATGCTGATATCATTAGTGAGAATTTTATCCTAATGCAGGACAATGTAAGGCCACATGCTCATGCTGAATTTGGTGACTTCTTGGCCAGGGAAAGCATGGAGGTTATAGAATGACCAGCTTGCTTCGCTGACCTTAACCCCATTGAGGACCTGTGGAAACATCTCAAGAGAAATGTCGCTTACCGAAAATACCACTTGTTGCCAGCCTGATGACAGCCTGTAGCCCGCCTGGAGACAGCCTGTTGACAGCCACTTGTGGAGCTGTCTTTAGGCTGCCTACTGGCTGTCTTCTGGCTGGTTTTAGGCTGTCTTTAGGCTGGCTACATATTGCTGTCTTTTGGCTGGATGTGGACAGAACATTTGCAAAAAAAAAAAAAAAAAAAAAAAAAAAAAAAAACCAAAAAAAAAAAAAAACTAAGTCAGATGCGTGGCAGCCAGTAGACAGACACTGTATACATACAGCCATGGAGCCTCCATGTAGACATTCATGCATGCAACCAAATATTCCGCTAAAAATGTAGCCAGCCTGTAGCCAGCTTGTAGACAGCCTGTAGACAGCCATGTTTCTAAGCAGTTGTAGCCAGCCTGTAGACAGCTTATACTTCAGTGCAGTTATAGCCAGCCTGAAGACAGCCCTGTTTCTATGCAGATGTAGCCAGCCTGTAGACAGCAATGCTTCTATGCAGATGTTGCCAGCCTGTAGACAGCCATGTTTCTAAGCAGTTGTAGCCAGCCTGTAGACAGCTTATACTTCAGTGCAGTTATAGGCAGCCTGAAGACAGCCCTGTTTCTATGCAGATGTATCCAGCCTGTAGACAGACATGTTTGTAAGCAATAGGGAAGGGCAGTTTCTTAAGTTTCCAGAAACCTCCACTACACGGCACGAGTGATCGCTTTCATCCGGGTACTCGCCTGCGGGTGAACATTGGTTTGCCAACACTGTGATAACATTGTACGTATCGGCAATCAAAGTGCAAAAAATGTTCCTTTTCACGTAATATCTGCTAATAAATTTTACACACACGAAAGATAAGATTGTATTATAGCAGAGCATGAATGCATTTGTTCGTATGTTGTGTTAAAAAAGTGAAAAATCCATTTGAACCGCGGTGACCGGGAACCGCATTCTGCTTGTTACATTCCTGCGTAGCGCCACTCGACTATGTGAATGGTCGAAAGAAATGCAATAATAAAGAATATTCTTCGACAGTTATTAAGATAATGCAATGATCACATATAACAAATTATCAACATAGCACATAATATGGACTCAACAGCATGAGGATTTCGTAAGACTCCTGTTGCAAGGATTTAATGTGACCCGGTTCATCGCGGGCGATAATGGTGGATCGAGTAGGATAAAACATTGGTCATCGCGTTTTAAGAACAGCGTTGCCAACCTGCCAAACTTTTAATCCGGGAAATAGAAAGTAAAATTAAGGGAGATTGATAAATTAATATGAAATATAGAAGGGAAATATTGATGAATTTCCGGGAGGTGACTCAAAATTGTCAAAAATCCACACTTTTTCCAAGAATTTTAAGCATAAAATTCCGAGAGTCTCCCGGGTAATTCGAGAGGGTTGGCAACACTGTAACTTACAGTGTAAGAAGTCGATTGTATTTTATTTGCCGGGTGTGTTGTCATTATGTCAAAAATAAAGACAAGTAGACAACCTCATCAGAATATGTTATTGTAGATGAATCCCCAAGTTTTACAGTGTTACTGTATGTGTGTGGGTGGGTGTGGGGGGGTGGCAGGCAGCGTTAAAAGTTAAATTAAAATTAAAATCAAATGTGATTAACTCACAACAATGTGTATTGGATTGATTCCTTGATTGCATTACTTTCTACAAAAAGTATTTATTAATGACAACATTATCATGATTATGAGTTACACTTGGTTCTTTCATTCGCCAAGAAAAACGCTCAGTTTGCACCATGCGTTAACACATCATAGTACGCGACGCTACTCAGGTTGACCCGCTTTTGAATACCCGGATGAAAGCTGTCCGCAGCGCCACATGGCGGTCAATGAGAGACCGCAGAGTTATTGCTCTACCATATTGTAGCTGGCCTGTAGACAGACATACTTCTGTGCAGGTGTAGCCATCCTGTATACAGCCATGTTTGTAAGCAATTGTATCCAGCCTGTAGACAGCATGTAGCCAGCCTGTAGACAGCCTGTAGATGGCCACACTTCAGTGCAGGTGTAGCCAGCCTGTAGACAGCAATGCTTCTATGCAGTTGTAGCCAGTTTGTAGCCAGCCTGTAACCAGAATGTGGCCAGCCTGTGGGTAGCCATACTTCCGTGCACTTGGTATCCAGCCTGTCGACAGCCAGGCAATAATGCCCTTGTTCTGATTGGATATAGCCTGTTTTAGTTTCTCACCACCAACCATCAACTTGTAGAGCTTTTAGGGCCATGACACCTTATTTTGTTACTCAGAACTGTTTTTGTATACTTTTCACATTCAATAACTGAGCAAAACATACCTTGATGATGATATACAAGTCTGGAAAATCCAAGCTGCTCCATGAGTGACTATTAACTGTTGCAGGTTGGGCAAGAGAAAATTTCAAGAAGAGAAATCATGTGACAGGAAGCATGTGCAAGATTATCATCACCCAATCCCAAGCATCCTTAGATTCGAATTTGATCAACAAAATGAAAATAGGAAAACCTCTATGATTGGTCAAGGGCTAGTGGCATTTCATATTAGTTTCTATAGATGGAAAGTAAATGCTGTGTGTAGCCAGTCTGAAGACAGCCTGTAGGCAGCCTGTAGACAGCCTGTAGCCAGCCTGTAGCCAGCCTGTAGCCAGCCTAAAGACAGCCTGTAGGCAGCCCCACATCAGTCAGTGTTTTCATTGATTTTTCTACTTTAAGGTGTAGCCAGCCAATTACCAGTGAGGGTTTCCTTTTTTTTTGTCTAAAGTTAAAATGTAGCCATCCATTTACCAGCTATTTGTGCCGCCAACACTGTATCGACAACTGTGGCTGAAACACACCATTGACTGAAAAATCACCTCTATGCAGTCACAGCACATTCCACTGACCAGCTCAATGGTTTAATTTTTGTTTCCTATAACAAAAAGGTGACAGTTTTTCATTTAGCTGTCTGTGATAGTCCCTGCACAGCTCACTCAGTACATGGTGAATGTTGTTGCCTCATGGACATTTGTGCAAACCTGTAATACAGACTTCATGTGTCTGCTAGTGTTGTGCAATGAAGTGTACATGTGTCTGCTAGTGTTGTGCAATGAAGTGTACATGTAGCTTCCTTTGTTCAGCATTTGTGTTTCAAATCAAATTTAACCTGTATGAAGAGTATATAAGAAAGTTGAAAAAATGCCAGAATATGTTTTGGTTTGTTTTAGATGTAGATTTTTCCAAAAGGGGGCTTATTACATGTATTATTTTCCTTAATTTGGTGTACATATATTTGTACGTTTTTAATTATTATTATTATTATTATTATTATTATTATTATTATTATTATTATTATTATTATTATTATTATTATTACTATAACACAGATGCATCTAATCCCTTTGTGCTAATAGCATTATAGACCACACCCAAGCAATCTGTTTCAGAACTGAATCTTGGACTGGAACAGTCACTCAAAGTGCACAAGGCCTAAAAGACAGCTTTCCAGGTACATGTAATACTACTGTACACTGTGAAGGTTAATGATCTTTCAGTCTCACACAAAGTGAATGACACCAGAGCATTTTCATTAGGGTCAGCACATGATTGTCCTGATCTCAGCTTGTGTATAACGAAAGACTTGTACATTTATTATTACAGTTGTGGCAAGGAAACTTAAGTTCACTGGCTATTCAAAATGAACAGGAGACAGAGGCAGGATGCATCACAAATTAAGGCTGAACACAATAGTGAACACTCAACCAAAAGGATACTCGAACTTGCTGGAGTTGCAGATATGTTGTCCAGTGACAGTGATGATACTGGTGATGGTGATATTGCAAATCAGAACTGGCAGACCGTGGGCAAGAGGAAGGGAGGACATAGGCAAGATGGTCTGGGACAGAGGGCATGGCCTACAGCATCCAGGGGAGAGAACCAAGGGTGGACAGCTTGGGGTAGACATAACAGTGGGAACAGATCTAGAAATGTGAGCGAGATAGTATTATTCGTTTTGCCATTTTAATTTCTTGTTTAAATGAATGTGAGGCTGGTGGAGTCTTGTTGACCTACACTCTGGACTCGAAGATTTTGTCGGTTAATGCCAACCGGTACAAAATTAAATGACTCACTTAAGTCACCAATAAGATGCAGTATTTGCTGTTGTTTTAAATCTGACTCCTCTGAAATTAGGACCTTGGGAAAAGTTTTCCATTTTTGTGTATAGTATTGAAATTAATGAATATATGTGTGTGTGTGTGTGTGTGTGTGTGTGTGTGTGTGTGTGTGTGTGCGTGTGTGTGTGTGTGTGTGTAAGTATTTAACTCTGCTGACTGACAAGTCTGCAAGGTTTACAAA
>CAXHWN010001010.1:0-15000 GCA_964020975.1 Hermodice carunculata | reverse complement strand
ATAGTATCTCTTTCCGTGGTGCAGCAGAATGGAATTATATTCCTAACACCATTAGAACACCACCAAGCCTTTCTCTCTTTAAAAGACATTACCATAGTTATTTGACCTCCCTGTAATGGCCTGTACTCTTTGGGACCTGTTTGATGCTGATCTGGTCCTTCTACTTTTTTTCCAGATGCAATTTTAGTATATCGATTACATCATATTATTTCCATCTTGTATAGTCTGTTTTCTCACGTGTTTAATTTTACTTTAATTTCTATTTATATATAGTAATATTTATTTATGACTTCATTTGTATCATTGTCAGTCATCTGGTTTTTATCATGTACCATCCAGGGCCTGGCGGAAGATCAGTGTTGTCACACTGAGCCAGTGATCCTGGTAAAAGAATAAATCAATCAATCTCCGTGCCAGTAACGAACTTTCTAACTGCCTATATATCCAGATCTGTGATGGACTCCAGCGGTACATTATTGATACCAGGCGCTTTAACGACTAAATGTTTCCGTTACTGTAATCATCATCGGTTGGACTATGCAAATTTGTTTGTATCACACTTTTTTCCTTATTGGGTAAATATTGAACTCAATTTCAAACAAGTTTAACTTGTATCCTATAAGTAATCAAATCTTGATATGCGTACAGAGTTTTAACTGATATTGTACATTGGTAACATGTGTATTGTCATGTGGGTCTTGTACATACCTACTGTGTGTCTCCATGTTCTGGAGAACCAATGTATTAGTCATCTCGATGTGCTATAGGGCTATCCAGACTAAACAAATACGTTAAAACTATATATATATATATATATATATATATATATATATATATATATATATATATATATATATATATATATATATATATATATATATATATATATATAATATTCCTTGCACCATCGTAGACTCACAGTGACCATTCATATCATTACTGAACAAAAATGTTTTCTTTGTACTATGGTTTATTGATATTTAGATGCGTACGTTGATACTTGAGGAATAAAATATCTTTTGTGTGCGAACAATAAAAGGTCGTGCAAACAACCAACCCGCTGACCGGTATCACGGTGTCCTTTCTGTACACACGTGGCACTGGACCTTTTTCTTGATTGCAAATGTGACTGTTAATCATTGCAGAAACGAGTTTGAAGGGGGGTATGAATATACTATTTCGCGCAACGAACGTATGGTCTACTTGCCTGCTCAGCTTCTTCCTCTATGCTTACACGCAGGCCATTTTTTTATCTGGCTGGTGCCCTGGCCCAACAGTTCAGGGTCCTGGGTCTGCTAAGCAGGCAAGCCGTCTACACGACATAAAGAGGTAAATTCGTGTTCACAAGAAACATATCGAAATGCAAATTATGTGAGTGCGAAACATGTGCATGACATATTTAATGACATGCTGATAGTTGGCTTGTCCGTCCGAGCCCCAAAGGCAACTGAATAGGCAAAGAAAGGGCAATTGTAGAGTAACAGAACAGTCACGTGATATATTAAGACGAACACAAACCCCGGTAAAAGAAAGGCCAGGAGCCAACGGTCACAAATAAACAGTTTAATGGCAGAAGGACGGAGTCAGACACTAAATTTTCAATTTGTGTGTAATTCTAACAAATCCGATCACACATCACCCACAATAAAATTTCTTAATGCAGTATGATTATTTCATAAATATGCGCTAAAAAAAACGCTTATACTTTTGAATCAGACGTATGACGTCGTCAAGGTTTTATCATCAGCACCATAATTTTTTCACCATTTGTTGGCGTCCGACTTTCCGTATTTGTGCTTTATTCCAACCCGACGAGATAAATGTGAATCAACATTGCTTGACCGAACATAATAATCACACCATAGTCCAGACGCCTTACAGCATAATCTTATCTAATGAAATTACGCGAATAAGCTGGATTTTAAGTCTGACAACAATAAATAGAACAGGTAGGTTCTTCGTGCAAAAAGACGGCTGTGAAATATGAGGAGTCAACGCTGTTTCCAGTCAGATCATGCGGAGGTCTGAGGTCAGAAAACAGTCAATATTTTGACAGCGATAAGCAAGCAGGCCACAACTGATACCGAGTATTTGACTTTCAAATAGCTCTAAGTCAGTATAAATGAATGGGTTTAGCCTAATGTATCTTCACAGCAAAATAAAAAGGTGTTTTGTGTGATTAAATATGAGTCACTTAAATTGCTTCATTTGTTGGATAAATTACTTTGTCACTAATTAGCTTGTTCCGTCACTGCTTCATCATTCATTCATGGTGTTTGGTTGTAATAGTATTGTGCTTTTGTTCCATACTTGCATAAACTTTTAACGCTATAGGCGCTGAAATTGTTTTAGCTATAAATTTTTTCCTTTGCTTGAATTTGGAATATAGTCGTGAAGAATAAAACTATGCAAAATTAAGAGTCTCCAGCGTTTATTCGATTGTTTTCTTTTAGAGGTTTTTTTTTTTTTTTTTTTTTTTTTTGGTGGGGGAACAAAATAAGGATACATCTACCAACAATAGCTAAAGTATTGTAAAGGCACCTCCACCAACGTGACTTCTAGAGAGTGCAACTCTGTCTCCATACCCACCTTGGTTTTCAGCAGTGATAATGACGAAAATTAATGGGTATACCCATGATAAAACAATATATATACATATATATATATGCATATATATATATATATATATATATATATATATATATATATATATATATATATATATATATATATATATATATATATATATATATATATATATATATATATCAGAAGGATACTATAGTTATTCTCAAAGTTGTATATAACAGGTTGCAATGCATATCGTGGGACTGACATTGTTAGTTACTTTCGATGCATATCATACAATGTTAAAAATTCAACACAGATATTGTGCATAAAAATAATAACAAAATGATCCAGACATGTACAAGTGATTGTAAACAGCTGTGTAGTCACATTTTTATCGGGATGTGCGCAGGAATAAATAAATTAATCTACTAAATCGACAATTGTGGTGTTCTGACACAGAAAACATATAGTAGGCCTATGCGAACAGTGTATGTCACTCTCAATACCATACGAAAATACGTGCTAATGCAATTCAACAGACACTTTTCCCAACAGTGACATGTTGGTCGCTGACAATAGGAATTAATCAACAGGTGGACATTGCGGACAATTCCGCGCGTGTAACGTGCTGCATTGCATTGATGCTTTGTAAGGTAGATTTAAGCACATTCAGATTCATACATTTACTTGTGTTGTCTGCCCCACCACCCCCACCCCAATGTGTAGCGCCTTCGATGAGTCCGTCTGTGTAGTAGTAGCCTAATATATAATGTCCATGTGGCAGCAAACTTTCCATTTACGCTTTACCTTGAAAATCAGTTGAAACGTGCAATGCCGAAAATGTACATGTGGGTTGCAGTTCTGTTTAGTCAGGGATATGGAACGCCATATCTCGGTCAGGTCACCTCTTTGAGTGTTTATCTCACACGCAATTTGGCTAATCTGTAGCCCTATAATCATGATTACTTCAGATTCATATTTATCACTAAAAGAAGTTAGCTGTGGTTCCTGAGCTTTCTCTCGCGCGGTTTGGGTTCATGGTGCCCAAAGCGCCCCGAGGAATGCTATTGACGTTCAGAGCATTTGCGTGTCACTCTGGCTGCTCTGTCGTTCTCTGCAGCCAGTTGTGATCGAGTGAAACCAACACTTTTTCCAACAGAAATTTTGTAAATCAAATGCAAGGTTAACCCGTTGCGATTGTTGTGTCAAATCAGGTGCATCCAACACCCCGGATCCAACCTCAGTCCAAAACATGGAAACCTAGCACCGAAAGAGTTCATTTTTGACACCACGATGGCCTGAAACTGATAAAAAGAAGCAATACATACATACATTATTTCAAGTTTACTAAAACTCTATTCCATTGATTTTCAGATGTCCAATATACAGACATATCAGTACTTGTGTGCGTCCGTGCTGGGCCTACTACCCACCCAGGGTATCAATGCGTACATCGGCTCGACACTGCGCTCCATGGAGGAGGTGCTGGAGGAACGATCCTCGACTACCCCCGCGTATGTCGCATTCTCTCTGCAGGTAAGCGTTCCCTCTCAGTATGGCTCTTGATGAACGTCTGACAAACATCCCGCCTGTGGTGCCATGTCCCTGTTCCGAGCCCCCTCCATGCCAAAGGCAAAGTCTCACGGAAGAGGTTTCGGAGGACGATCAATATGTAAAACCCCATGTATAACCAATTACTCTCCCCGATTTCCCCGCAATGGCTCCCAGCCAACCTGATCCTCTTTGATTCCACAGGAAGACGGGGAAATCCCCTTTACCCCGCCCATGATACCAGTTCTGCTCCCTGTGGCCTAAACACAGTTCTTGTCTCATATGATGCTCTCCAGTTTTCCTTTTTTTCTTTATTAACATGCAAGGAAATTGGTTAAAAAAGCTGCAAAGTTCACCTCTTCCTTGGTAGCTCTGGGGTCACGCAGGATGACTCGAAGAAAAAGAAGTCCACTTATAACAAAGAAAATGTGCCGACAAGGATGCTAGTTTCCGTTCAGCGGGTCAGGGCATTGAGCCTGAACAGTGGACACAAAAGCAGATTCAGATTTTCACTTAATTCTTTCCGCTAAAACTCGTGCTGCTTATTTGACTCATGACTGACATAGGCCTATGCTGGAATATTTGTAATGTATTTGAGTCTCTAGTTCATTAATGTCCCCATTCATCTGTCGCAAATCGACGCGAAGGTTAACCACCACATGATCGAGATTACACGCAGGTCTGTCCTGCAATTGTATCTCGCAAAGGTATGAATAACAAAAAATATTTACGGTACTCTCACAATAAAATTCAAACTGACTTTTTTTCCAGTGGTTTCATTGTAGCAGCGCTACCGGTAACATTAGTTCAATCCACCCAGCATTAAAAGCTAACATTACGTTTACTTGCAATTACAAATATTTTTATGTTTTAATTTCCAGGGTTACATGACGAGAAGAGTTTCTTTCACGACATGAACCTTACCATACATAGATATATTACGAGCGTCTATGTTTTTGCAGGAAACTGACCTGCTTTTTTATGTATAAAATGTTCTACCATACAATTTCATGCTTCTTGTAATCCAAAAGGGTCCGTGAGCCTTCTGGGATAAAAGTTACATAATATTGATAATGACAATTATTAATATCCGTCCCTATTTTTTACGATGAATTGAGAAAAAAACATGCTCTTTGGCGGAGAAACTCTGCATGGCACGCTGGATCAAGAACTTGCCACTACAAGCATCAAAAGACAGCATTTATATGCACAAAAAGCGTCCAACTATCCCTCTGGGCCTCGCTTCACAATCCCATAGTCTGACAAAAAAAGTTGCATTTGCATCTATCGCGTTTGTCCTTGAAAAAGGCCTACTGAATTTATTGTAAAAGGTGGATGACGTTATGACAGATCGACATTTGCATTTTGTAGAACTAAGTAATGCAGAGTATATTGGTTAAGCACACTGTTTTGAAAAAGAACACTGCATGAACATGTGCTTTTCTTTTTTGTCATCTTCCGTTAGCCAGGTACAAACCGATGCCCGCACCACACCCTTGCATATTTTCAATTTCATCAATGCCAGTGTACTAATGTTGGTGGGTACACATTCTCATGCTACTCATTGCCTGATCTGTGCATACACGATCATAGTGGGCAAAGTATCACCCTGGTTGAAACAAATAGATCGATACCTCGACGGTGTCATGATGCGTCAGTAAATTGACCTACCATTTAATTTCTATTTTTTGCCTTCAGATCGTCATCACCATAGGGTTGTCCGTGTACTGTAGTCGCCTGGCAAAAGTGCAACTTCGCAATACTGTGCAGAAAATCAGGGACAGGGGGCGCCAGAGTAGCCTCAGTGACGACGGTGTCAACGATACACTCACTGAGACCACTGACACCAGCACATCCGTCAGTCTCGTCAACACGGCTGACAAATTTCGCGAGAACCACGTGGTACCGATCGTTGTCTCGTCGTCAAGCAAAAGTCACATGGAGACTGTGCGCTTAAGTATAGACTCCTGACACACCCCTGGCGTTTCCAGCTGAGAAAATCAAAGTTGTATTTTAAAGATATATAACATATTCTTCAAGGACAGGAGACATCAAACGGGTTCACACAAATCAATCCATCTGCACGGATCACAGGAATAAATCCTAAGCAGAAATTTGCAGTTTGATTTTGTGCACAAATTCACCAGAGGCAGTGTCTGCCTTGGTCGTGACTACGCAAGGCCACATAAGATGCACGAAATCAAAACTACGATAATTATTCGTAGCTTTAGTTCATGGGGTTAGGGTAACTGACAAAATCCATCCACAGGCCTCCACAGGTGTCTTAATTCTGATTCAGTTCAGGTCACTTCGTTTAGCAGCCAACATTTTCAAACAAAAATCCACATACTCCGAGGTAATCAAGACAATGCAATGTATTATGCCATTTGTTAAATGGTTTAGTGCTCCTGTTCTGTGACAACTATATTTTATCCAAATTCTGCACCACTTGCCACATTCTAATACATATAAGTGAACAGAAAATACATGGTATGTTGCCAAGGAAATCGCAAGGGATTATTTGGCAGAACGAAGGTGTACAGGCATTACAGAGCCATATATTACACACACAGCATGTCTGTGAGTGTAGGTAAGTTATGATATGCACATAAACTGACTGACTGGGATTTATGATGTAAGCCTACTCATTCGAAAAGCAGGAAACGTCAAACTAACCTGCATGTTTCGTAAATATCTCCATTGGGCCTTGCCCCCCCTTCCCCATGCAAACTAAGCAGCATTTTTTTTAACACTCCACATCGTCTACTGTCCAGTATCCTGTGGATTTTATGTGCAATCAAATTGCAATGCAACCCTTCCAGCTGAGGGGTGCACCAATCAGTAAATGTATTGTTATCACCCTGACCAGTGGTAGTCATTTTCCCCAAGTTTACTGCTGAGAATTGCCACGGGAACCAAGGATGACAATTGGCAACTCAGTCTATGTTGCAAAGCTCCGCAATGTCCATGCCGAGACATGGTAGACTCTCGCCATGTCAGCACTTTTAGGAGTGAACAGATCAAGAAAGAAATTCATCAGCATTCAATTTACCTCTGGCTTCCAAGTCCTCTCATGTGTCTTCATGTCGTGTAGGTGATTCGTATCACTCAGGATAAACTCTACTACAGTGCTTTCATGTAAAAGATGTAAACATATCAACATTTGAGGAGTGTTTCTGGGGTATACATGTTACACGTCTTCAACGTAAGTTGTGCGTCTCTGCAAAGAACCTTAAATATACAAAATGTGTGTGGTACTTATGCAAATCTTGAATGTACATTATTCGCAGCACCACATGTTACAGATCGTTCGACATGCACATTGCAAATCTTGAAGATGTTCTGAGTGTCTCTGAGGTATGAATGTTTCTAATCTGGAATGTCTAGATGGATTTGTTTACATACGTTGGCACAATTAAACATTTTATTTTTACGAAGTTTTTACTGTGGTGATGTTTTACATGAATTTCAATTTCTTTCCTGCTTTGAAAAAAAAGATGCTTGATGGTTATGTTTCAACCAGTGCAGATCCGATCGTTCAGTTGAGGAAACTCATTTCAAATAAACCACGGAATGATATATGGAAAATGAAGACCTACTACAGGCGTAGCACATCTGTGAACAGCGTGGGAGAATGGAAAAGAAGGATCTGCCACGAGCATGGGATCCTGTTTATCTGAAAACAGAGTGGTACGTGGACAAGCGTGTTAGTCGTCAGTCCTGGTCACCGAACAACCCGAATCGCGACCATATTGCACATGCCGGAAGCACAGGAAATCTCCGGCGAACGAAAGTTGTAAACATTTATTCAGCATTTAAAGAATAACATGAAAAAAGTAGTGTTCCCAGAAAAACACAGGTACACCAACGTTTGTCATAGGAATTTTATTAACAACAGCCAAATTACGTCACACAAAAGCAGCGGGAGCGACAGCATGCGATCTACCATAAAATTTAACCTCATCCATGCTATGACATTTACATGCTGGCTTACGATTTTATCCTGTTTATTGAATGACATGTTTTGGATGGTTATAGAGACATCGACATTAAAAAGTGCACAGAAAAAGATCTTGGATCTGAGGAAGTTCGTAGCTGTTGTTGAAATGGCATGCAAGGGTGTTGGATTTGGAGTGTGGTACCACAACTATAAGAATATTGATTTAACATGCGGTCAGAAACTACAACCCCAATGTGGTCCTACTTGACCACATAGTCTGTATACTGGATATTTCAATATAATATTGGTGCAAATGCAAATTTAATATATACTGTGATTCAGTTACAAAGGTTTATAAAGTATGTACTTTGTGAAAGCCACGAAACTGATGTATCAATGTACTGCACTGTTATAATGTAACAACCTTACTATGTGTTAACCACAACAATTTTAAAAATTAAGATGATCGATTTCGCATCAACTGTGAATGAAATCTTCCATTTTTGGACATAGTAACGTGAGATATGTGCATATTTAACTTGTCTAGTGCGCCAATGGTAGTGTGAATTTGATGTGTCCACATTGCAACACCTGTATGACAATAACAAACAAGGGGGAAAAAGAGATCATTTTGTCATTTTTAGTATAATCATGGGATTGCCACAAGTGTCATGACAAAATGTATGGAACTGTTGTAAAATCTGAATTTATAATTGCCATAAAAATGGTGTTTAAGTCCTCTGTTCGTCCTTATAACATCAAAGCTTGAAATTACAACAAATTGTTATCAAACGAGTCTCTTTTTTATATTTCCTATAGTTTATGACATTCTTCACTTGAATACTTCAGAAAAAGACATTACCCATATTCATAAATTTTAACCTACCAATGACAGCACAGTTAAATAGAGCAAAAGGTAGATATTGTGCAGAATTCAAATAAGTGACTTCAAAATCACAATTTACATATTATATTCCCATCATTCACGTGGATGCTATAATAAATCGGTACGACCAATCATTTTGTGTGTGTGTGTGTGTGTGTGTGTGTGTGTGTGTGTGTGTGTGTGTTTAATCCTCTAATCTTAGGTTCCAGACTGAATCAGATCCTCTTGTCGTAGGTTCAAAAGACTGGATCAGATCCCCTAGTCTTGGGTCCCTGGGTGGATTATTAAGTTTGCATGGCGCTGAGGCAAGCTGACCACATTGACATCCATGTAAAGGCCTAAGCTCTCACAATTTTGCAATTTGAAACTGTTTGTACTAACAAATATACAACGCAGTTAGGAAAGATATTAAACAGCTTTGACTCCGGTGTAGAATCTTTATTGGTAATTGGCTCTCCTCACCAGTCAGTCAGCTGAGCTTTTCTTATGGTCAGTCGTTGAATAAGGCCTATGGTTGATAATAGTTGACTTTTAAATTTCTACAAAGCCAATGACTGAATCATAAGATTTGATGGAGGTTGTACGGTGGGCGGGGATCTACGCTCCAGTGATGTCTGGAGATTATTTTTTGTTTGGAGGGGGGGGGGGGGTTAAGCTCTGCTGACCAAAGGTCGAAGAGCTTATACTATAACCAATGTCTCGCAGTATATCCGTCTATCTGTAAACATTTGCTTGCGGACGCGAGTCCACATTTTTTAATTTAGTCCCATACAACTCTCAGGACATTTCAGGTGTTCGAATATCTGGGTTGACTTCGATATTTGTGGCGCTACATGCAGCATTATGTAATATACAAGTCAAAATGTGAATATCTTGTGCCAACTCTAGCATCTTCAACTTTTGGTGGACCTTGAAGAAATTTAGTGGAATTGTGTTGCAGGGGCAAAATCTAGATTGCATGTGATGCTAATGGCGTCATCTATACCTTGACAGAAATTATGAGCCATAATGCTTCGATAATTTCCATATCTCACAAAATAACTAGATTAGACATGCCAAATCTATAAGCTATATAGATCATATCCCATGCTAATATGCTTCACAATATCAGTGACATTAACCTATTTTTGTTAGGTCACCAGTCAGGTAAAATTGAAAGAGGTGATTTTTTTAATGGCAGGGTGTAGCTTGGATATCAATGGCACAAAGTTGCACCTGACTACATTGTACATAAATCTCTACTTGGTGACCTACTTTTTGGGTCACCGTGACCCAATTATTGTGGGGTTGGCGCTTGTCCAAGTTTATTGTGTTTTCCTGCAATAAGTCGAAACATTGTTCCCCGATTTTAACCAAACAGACCATGTATTGTTTGCTGGATGTAGGGCTCACATTTTGAATTCATATTTTCTTTTAATCCGAGTTGAAGGTGAATGACATATGGACAGTTGGAATTAGAGATCAAAATGTGAAAAAGAGGTCAAGATCTCGATTGATGGAGACACCAGTGGCGACAACTACAGTTTGGTGAAAATTATGAGCCAAATTTCTTGAGCAAGATAAAATTCAATACCTGGAAAAATAATTAAGCTAGACGTTCGAAATGGATAAGTTAGATCGATTATATCTAACGTTATTATATTGTGGAATATGGATTATTGTAACCTAGTATTTATAAGTCACCAGGCTTGTAAAATTAAGAGAAATGATTCAGTTATGATAGGGCATAGCTTGAACATCAACGGAGAAAATCTATACTCCAGATCAATATGTCACTTGAACTTTGCCTTCCCAATCGAACAATTAACACACCAGTTTACCCAATCTTTTGTTGTTTTGTTTTCAGTCTTTCTATTATTATATTACATAACAAGTCGCCAGCGCGCTACGCCCATAGGCCTCATAGTTGTTTGTGCCGAGCAAAAACTAAAAATGCTTCACCTGAACAGCTTGGTCGATTGCCTTGGAATTGCATACCTACATTTATGGGGATCCTTTTTCGTGAATTTCTTTGACAATTGACTCCGTGAAGTTTCTTATTTTTTTCATAATTTTGATTCTGTTTTTCTAATTTCCAACTTCTCCAAAAGGTAATTGATTCTCTCTAAAGTTGGGGGAATGTACTTTGACTCGGTTTCTTACAAAAATAGTCACCAGTGGCGCTGTTGTCATCGCAGATTTTACCATACCGTTAGATAGATGGATGGGATGGATAGACAGACAGACAGACGGACGGACGGACAGACAGACAGACAGACAGACAGATAGATAGATAGATAGATAGATAGATAGATAGAAGGTTAAAAACCTGGTTAGCATATGCTGATATCCTCCAGGGCCCTCATAAGGTTAATATAAAAAGGTGCAGATTGTATGACATATTTACACGATGAAAAATGGTAAGTTAATAACACCAGTCCCTTGTATTTCATGCGTTAAAAACAATTGTTCAAGCTATATAACATCATCAGTGATGTTTAAAACACTTTTAACTGTCTAGATTAATATAATGGCGTTTCAATTGGTTTCTGAATACACTCCATTGTTCACACGCTTTGATATTGTCTGGTAGTTCATTTCCGGTGGTGGGGTTTGAGTAGGCAAAGGATTGTTTACATATTTCCCGTTTTGGAAATAGCACATGCAAATTATTGTTTACTGATGATCTAGTCTGTCTAGTGTATCTTTCGTAAAGAAATTTAAATTTTTGTAGGGGGGGGGGCTTAGCTCATGGATTGTCTTAAAAACTAAAACAACCTTATTACTTTATTTTATCTCCAAGTTTCAACCATCCAAGTTGTTTATATAGTTCCTTTGTGTGAGCATATTTAGAGGCATCCATTATCACCCTACAAGCTCGCTTATGAAGTTTTTGGAGATGGTCCATTCCAGGAGACTAGCCCCACAATAACGAACAGTACTCCAGGTGAGGCTGTATGAAACTGTTAGGAAATGTTATCCTAGCATTCAGAGGAAGGTAAGTTTTTATTCGCCCCCAGAGTGCCATGTTTTTAGTCACTATTTTGTGTATATTGTCTGCGTGGAGGTTCCATGACAAGGTGTTGTCGATTGTGACCCCAAGTATTTTTCCTGTTTCTAAAGTCTCTAAGGTCTTTTCTTGGACAGTCAGCGTTAATTTTTTCAACAAACTTGGTGTTTTTGTCCAGTAGCTATCACCATGGCCTTTGTTTTGTCTAGGTTTATTGCCATTTTATTATTTCTAGTCCAAGTGTGTACTTTACTTAAATTACAATTTAATTTTCTTGAAGTTCATCGATTGTTTTGGCTTTCGCTGTAAGAGTTGAATCATCTGCATACATGTCTATTGAACTAGACTCAATGGTAAATGCTGGTCATTTATATATAATGTAAACAACGGGAGCCCTAGGATGGACCCGTGTGGCACACCTGTGGTAACTGGTGCTGAAACGGATTTATAGCTGGCCCTTTAAGTGTACACGCTGCTTTCTCTCGAGTAGATAGGACTTAAACCGCCACAGTGCATCAGAGTTACACCTGTAAATTTGTAGTTTTTCTTACAGGATGTCGTTGTCTATGAGGTCAAAGGCCTTGCGCAAGTCAAGTAATATGATGCCATTTATATAACCAATATTTATCGCTTCAGCCATGAATCCACTATTTTGATGAGTGCAGTTCCACAAGAGTGCAAAGCTCTGAAACCGAACTGTGTCATGTATAGTAGCATATTTTAAGTGAGGTAGGTATAAAAAGTTTTATGAAGATGTCTTTCAATCACTTTACTGAGCACCGAGAGTATTGATATGGGACGATGATTATTGTTATCTTAAAAGACATTCAGATTTGTGAATCGGTGCAGCTTTCGCTAATTTCCAAGTTTCCGGAAAAATACCGTATTTGATGCTGCAGTTATATATACACGTAATGGATGGAGCCACGATTTTGGCGTAAAGCTTCAGTAGCCTTGGCCTCACACCATCTAAACCAGTGGTCTCATTTTCAGGCATTTTAATAATTCTTTTTCAACAAAAGAGACATTGATTGTTGGAATTGATTATTTTTCATCGTGTGTAAGTTTTGGAGAAACAAAATGATAAAGTTTTTCATAGTTTCTTATTTGCGTATCTGTTATATCAGAGAGGTAGGTATCTGCAATGTGGGCAAAGTAAGTATTAAAGCTGTTGGCTATATCCTCAGGATCCTGTATATCCTCTCCATTCTATGAACGAGACAATCCTGCTTGCGTGAAATTGAACCTCCGTGGACAATGATTTTGAATCGACACAGCTATTTACTAGGAATCCATGATTATCAAATTTTCATATCATCTGGTCATTCAAAGTTGCTCAGATATCAGTTGGGGCTTATTTTCTACCTTCGAACTGATATATTAAAGTCTTATAGCAAAATGTCTTGGTCCAGTTCTTTGCACACCTGCAATCTGTGCCATGGAGAGTGATTAATATAGGCGTGGGCTGTTTCGCAATCCATGTAAACGATATGGGTCTATACTTTCAGATTATATGACACCAAGCCAAACCCCGACTTTGACCCCTTAATTGCCAGAATTTGAACCGGAATCTATAGACTTTGGAAATACATCCGACTCAGTACACTGATGATCACAAGCTTTTCATTTCTTTTAACCCTTGCTTGTCTTTATCAAATGACATGATATATATATATATATATATATATATATATATATATATATATATATATATATATACATATATATATATATATACATATATATATATGAATTTCCAAATAAGAATGGAGACCACCTCCATAAAGAGTCAATTTCTATATTAAGACCACCAATTTAGACCCTTTTTGTTCCTCTTTAGTCAAATTATATCCTCCATTAAGACCACTCACCTATTACTATATTTTCAGTCTTGTAGGTAGTCTTAATAGGGAAATGCCACTATATATATATATATATATATATATATATATATATATATATATATATATATATATATATATATATATATATATATATATATATATATATATGGATATCTGACGTTAAGATATGAGAAACCATCATTGATGTAGACCTGCATCTTGTCAATTAAGATAGTAAAGAAATTCGTGAAATTCTCTTTGGAGAAAAATCAGGAATATGCTACAAGGAAATGCTTATGATAAGTTCAATACAATACTGGACAACACTTCCCCAAATGGGCAAATAGCACGTTTCACCATCAATTCAATTACTGTTCCTGAATGAACTTTAATTGCTTCAGGGTGTGTCACAATCAAAATTCTAAGAGATATATGCAATGTTCCTTCAATGTTTCAAGTCCTACAATAATTTGGAATGTTTGGACGACTGAGCAACCTATAAACTCAACTCAGCTGAACTCAAAATAAAGCAAACTTTCCCAAACTTAAGATATGGTGATTTTGAAGTGATCACCAGATAGCCCTTCGCGTGACAGACATACATGCTAAAATTATATTACTATGAGTTGATCAGCATGTATTTTGCTAAATTGAATATGTGTGTATGAATAATGGGTCGACCTGCAAAGTATGCAACATTATTATTTAAGAATTTTCATCTTGTACACGCGTACATGCTCAGTACCTACAAAATGGTCTCTGATCAAACATCAGGAGTTGTCCAAAATTGTCAGTATTTTTATTTATGAACAAAACATTCTCAACTTTTTGACCGCTCCTCCCTTAATGATGACCAAAAATATCATTTTACAATGCAAACACACCCTTGATGTCTTGATTCTAAGTGATTCATACCATCTACAGGTATGAAATGAAAATATTTATCCCATGTCTGACAGTGGATTTTTTACATTCATTCATATACCCAGTATTATCAATCCCATACCCAACTCCTTGCGAGTGTATTGTTCTAGTTTTCTTTCCGTTCATTGGAAACTAAGACAATGCACTTGTTGAATGGCAAAATGACAACTGAAGCGAAGAATAGATTTAAATTTGTAACAATAGCCTTTATTCCTCTGGCCGCTGAAAGACATAATTGTGTGAAGAAAGTGTCCTCATTCACCCTTGGATAAGCAATCATCATATAACGACAGGT
>CAXHWN010001009.1:755000-905000 GCA_964020975.1 Hermodice carunculata | reverse complement strand
CCATATCAAATAATGTCGAGTTGTAGGGTATTCATCATATTTGGCCAAAATGTGTCATTTGTGACAAAATAGTGAGAAGACATATATGTAGCTATCAGTGATCATTAAATATTGGGTATGTTAACCAGAGTAAGGAAATTATAAACCTGGGCCATTCAAATCAATGGTGGCTGGTTATTAACTATTATTTATTTCATACTTTTATGATCTTTGGTTAACGCTTTCAGTGTTACATTGTGAACTCAATCAACAGCTTTGAATTAAAAATATTTTGTTAACAAATTTGAAACATATTTTCTCAGCACCTTTTGGGTGCAATAAGCCCAAAGCGCAACAAGAAAATTGTCAATTCAGACGTTTTTATTCTCTGAAACCTTATGCTGATGCTTGAATAAAAGGTGATTTCCAAAGGCTTATGATTCCAGCAACCGTGTAATACTTCAGAGTTGTGTAATGATTTAGATCAGTTCTTCATGAGTAGTTGGACTTCAGTTATAGTTGGCATGAAAAGGGTTAACCCTTTGGTGACTATCTCTACCGTAGTTGCGCACGTGTAGACCCCTCAAAGTGATCTTGATCAACAGCTTTCTTGGGCTTAATGACCCCAAAACAAACCAAGGGAGACTGTTGACATACTGTACATAAACATTATTATGAAGAAAAGCCATCAAAATGACATGCTTATATTATTTCTTTCAGTGCCAAATGTGGCTAAAGTTGAACTAAATAGAAGAAACTGCTCTGAACTATGATAAGGAGCTAAGTTCAAGTTCCTTGTGAAACGAGCCTTCATTTAATTACCACCATGCCTGTAATTACATGGAATATAATAGTCCAAGTCAACATCTGTCCACAACACACTTTGGAGTAAGAGCTGTTGTGGCATAAATAAGGGGATTAAGCACCTTTTCCTGTCAAGGATTTGGTCCAATGGGCAACTGCCAACAGGGAACGTTCTTAACTTTGTAGCTTTCTTCTTACTCAGAAAGTATGGATTCCTCTGCCTGGTACCTATTTATATAGCATGCTATTAATCTTACCCAGTGCTGAGTTACATGTACCCACAAAGTGACACAGACTCAATAATGCACCACAACGTAATTCACAAACAGGGTCACCTTATATTAGTCGTAAGTGCATGTGCAACAGAAACACACACACATATATATATATATATATATATATATATATATATATATATATATATATATATATATATATATATATATATATATATATATATATACATTGCTTTTATGTCTTTTTGCCCAGAACCACTTCTTAGTAGTCATTACCCTATTCCCCAGACCGAACTCTTTACTCTCCATAAGCTAACCTGTCCCTATCTAAACTATATACATATGGGATAACTATTGTGCATATTGCACACGTTCCTGAGTAAAATTTTGAGACAGTCTATATCAGCTCAAATAAATTAAAGAGTCTTCAATGGGTGACTACTCTGTATGTTTCGGAGCCTATTACGAGTAGATGTCTCTCTGAGAAGCGTCTCCTTGTCGTAGCTATATATTCATCAAAGACAACCCACATAATGGAAAAATATGTTCGTTGCAAATGATGAATTGGCAAAATATGTGAAGTTTTTCTTATAAATGCAGAGCTTCATTATCAAAGAATACCTGTCAAACAAACCATAATTACTAAATTTGTAAAGTACAGGTTCAAATAAGTACAATTTGACTTACCCCTGAACCAATATGTACCCTTTTTAGCTGGATAGCTTATCATAGTTAAACCACCCGCCAGTGTTTAACTGAAGATATGTGTACACACGCACACACACACACACACACACACACACACACACACAGATATATATATATATATATATATAATTTAAAAGAAAATAAAGAGAAAATATGAAGCAGTCAACATTTGACATCCAGGTGATTCAGTGTGAGTGACAAGGGTTGGCAGGCACTTGGCACAGGTAAAGTGCCGGTAAAAATTGTGGTTCCCCAAGCCAAAGTGTTTGTCAGTAGGAGGTTTTTCATTGGGATGCATGTTTAGTGTAAGTAGATCAAACTTGCATCCAATGGCACAACAGTATTGCATATCGTTCTGATATAATATTGAAACAGTTTTTTTCCATGGTGTATCTATTTGGCTGATTGTGAAGCTGAGTGGAGAACAACTGTCGATTTTAATAGGTAGAAATGAGTAGCAGATTTGCAATGGCAAGAGAATTATTCTTGCAATTTTGACTCATTGGAGAGTCATATCACTGTTAGTTATAAGTGTAAGATGTCACAGTGTCACAAGTTCAGGATTGCTAAGGTTCTCCTACTTACGTTTTCCGTTTGCAGTTTCATGGCATGTAAAACGAGAGTTGTACATAACCACCCAAAAGAAATATCAGCGTAAAGACTGGTGATTTATCTGAAACATGTTCTGAGTGGCTACCTGCTGAAGACACTTAATTAATTTGGGCTAATACAGCCTTTGTCAACAATCTATAGAAAAATGTGATAAAAACACTTCCATGTGTATGCAGGTCAGACAGCGACAGGTTAGCTTATGAAGTGTGGAGAGTTTGGACTATGGAAAAGGGTAAAGACTGCCCCGAAGTGGTTGTGGACGGAAGGACAAAAATACAGTTGCTGTTACCAAATTACATACATTACAAGGGCTGCTTTGCAATTGGAAATTATGAAAAATAAAATCATGGCATTGAAGTATGACAAAAAGTTCATGTTGAGTAATACTTATTTCTTTATGACATCGATGAAATTGCAGAGGAGTAATGCAGGAAGTATATCACCCTGTCACTAGCCACTCCTACACAAACAATGTACTGAAGTCTACAGCATCTTTGGTCACTGAAAGCATAAACAAAGTTTCATATGGAATTATTTACAATGAAGGTCGTTATCACATTTCAGCAATGGCATTATATAATTTCCATATATATTTACTCTGAGATAATTGAAATGTTCGATTATGGGTAATGTGGTAATGTGTTTGTGAATTAATTTGGAGGCTCTACATAAGAGGATAATGTATGTTCATGTTTGGTAATTGTACATGAACATTCGAGAAACCTTTGTTTATGAATGCTGCAAGGTATTCCTTGCATGGATAAATCCTCAATGTTGATTATAACTTTTAAAGTTTACATTTGGCATGTCTTTTAATGGCATATATGTATATCTTGCGTCCAGGAAAGTCTACAGAATGCTTGTAGCCTTATTCCACATCACTAGTATACTGGCTTGGTAAGAGTTAAGGAGGTAGAGAGGCAGGTAAACTTTAACTTTTATGACAGTAAAACCTTGTTACTCTTACAACAGTGCCATGATTGTCTAGACCCCTGAAATTAATGTATCAGCAATGGACACCTTTACTTCAAGCTTCTGTTGCTGGCTGCCTAAGAAGGTGTGACGGTATATTAATTGTTTGTGATTGTGGTCTTGTAGGATATATAGTCTTTGGTGGCCTGTGTCCACAAAATGTGCGTCAGTCATTAAAGATGAGCCCAATATAAGAAACACACGTGTCAGCCATTGACAACTTTGCTGTAGTGAGAAAGTACTAATCAACAGTTATGGCTTTGATCTTGTATAAGATAGATGTCATCAAGCATTACACTATGTCAGACACTTCTGACTCCTAAACATTATAAAAATTAGTAAATCATTGGGACCATCAAAACAATGTAAGAGCATTATGTCACAAGTAATATCAGGCCAGTGGCAGCATATATAATAGGCAGCCCTGGATCGCCATTTTGATGTCGCCTCCAAGCAGCCACCATATGAAACATATGGTGGCCAACTTTTACACTTCTACTATCATAAGTATGGAAAATTAACATTTTAATTTTGAATTTCACTGACTGGCATTATATGCCTCTTCATCCCCGATATTCACGCCGTCTTCGCCGAGAACTGTAGTACCTCCGTTTTCGCCTCCGTCTTCGGGTGCTACTCCTGTCAGTAGTAAACTTTTCATTAGACAGCAGTACTCTTGCTCTTTCCTGAGCACACAGAAGTTAAGCTATATGGAAGTTTAAAATGAACTGACATATATGATGTCCTGTTGAGAAAATTAAAATTTATTTTAGATTCAATGTGTCGGTGGATTTACCTACCGGAATATGAACAAAAAATTGTTCGTAAATCCTCTATTAGTACAATGTCGCTGATATTTTTTTAGATGTCAAGAACATTCTTGGTGCAAGTTTAAACTAGATGATACGACTTTGTGCATCCATTTCTAACCGTTAATGTTTTTCATGTAGGAGATTGTATTTGACAGATACTTTCTTTTTAATTTTGTGAAGAGCTTCAGTCATGTCATTCTCCTCTTCTTCAGATGACAAGATGCTAAGACGTGCTGGCGCTTGGTCTAAAAAAACAACCAAAAAATTCAACAATGGAAATGGCTGCAAATTGAAGTAATAAAAATATCACAACTTCTCACATTAATGCTTTTAAAAAAGTGTCATGACATCACAGAGCACCTGTAACAAATTAACAGTATGGACATGGTGGCAGAATTTAGATTAAGAGGTACAGCAATTTTAAGGAGTGACCTAGTCTGTAGTTAAAATGCCATGTAAAGTTCATTCTTTTCCCCTTTAAAAAAGGACACATTGGCAATGTTGGGCTGAGATATCGATCAAGCCCTTTTTGAATGTCATTACATAATTTAATATTGGCTTCAAAGTGAATTTGTTTTTACTATGCCAATCATGTTGGCTTAGATGACCAAATGACACAAAAGTTTTCTGGATGATATTATCAATGAGTGTCAAGGCCAAAATGGCCTTATTGAAATGATCACTAATTAAATAAACGACACTGCGAGCAAAATTTCGGTTTTGGCGCATACCATGTCGAGCAAAATTAATGGCAAAGTGGGGGAAAAGGTTGCTTTCCTTGATATCATCCATGGAGTAACAAATGGCAATGATAAAAATATTTTTCCCTGTTGTCGCCACTGGTGGAAAAAAAATAGTAAAAGAGCAAAATTAATCATCCTTGATATGCTCCATATAATAACTATGGAAATATCAAATATTTGTACCCATTGATATAATCCTAAATGCAATAACGTAGTAACGTGTTGCAAAATAATTTCGTAAATATTTGCCCATCAGGTCATCATAATGACGAGGAAAAAATCGGTAACGTCTTCAAATTATGTTACTTTGTAAAATATGGAATCGATTATATGATTAAGTGGGACATATTGTCTCCACATATATTCCAAATGCAACAACTAGAAATGAAGGAAAATATTACCTTCTTTGATGTCGTCTCCATTGGAATGGATAGATAAAGTGGCCAAAATGGCAAAGATAAGCAGCCACACACACTTCATTCTGGTCAGCTAAAATATGGTAATAAATATACTTTAGTCCGACACTGGGAAGATCACACAATACAGCCCCAAGCATTTATGGCTTAAAATCGATGGACTATTCTAAATAAATTGAGAAGATATGGGTGTGTAATCATCATGGGTGTTCTCCATAGCTTCGAGCCAAATGTGATGTTCAAAGTTATAGAGCAGATGACATACTAATGTCTTACGTACCCAGCAGATTCAAGTTTATAAATACAGTAGCCAATTGTGCAAACCCCCCCCCCCCAATCTATGGATACCATATCGGAAACTTTAAAGGCTGGCTGTATTATATTTTCCGTTTTGAACCCAGGTAGCCTGTCAGTGGAGTATTTTGGATTCACTTCAATTGATTCTTGTGACCAGAGTTTCATTTTTTCTTCTAGTTCCCATAAATGGAGCACTGGCAGATTCTCTCGAAGGCTCATATGGGTATACCTTGGAAGACCAGTGTCAAATTTGCCCCTATTCACTGCTTTGATGCATTTTAGGTTATTCTGTTATCTTCGTTTACTTTGAAAACCTTGCATCACATAAACAAATGTGACAATTTTGAGATCTCTGAACCTTCCATTTTTTACCACGAGACTCTTGTCCTTGTCTTTTTTTTAATTTGTCATGGATTAATTTGTGTGTCTGGGTATGTCTTTTTGCCTAACACCTTTGGATGGACACTCTTGAACCTCTGAAAGTTAGAATATATGTTCATGTACATTGCATTGTATAGTCATTATGCTTCAAATTTTCCTATTTTGCATGGCTTGAATGTTGTAGTGATCCCTACAAAATGAAAAAGAGAACACATGGGCGATTTTCATGCAGCTTTTTAAGTTATGTTGCTGCTGATGGCCCCTGTATTGATAGTTCCTGAAAAAAGTACCGGAAAGCAAAGGGATGTCCAGACAGAAAACTTGTCCACAAAATGAGACATATGCTAAATTAGCTTGCGTTTATGTTTTTGATAATTTATTTTTACCCAACGTCCCCCCACCCACCACCACCACCAGCAGAATAGACATACAGGTACATAGATAGACAAAAAAACATAAATGACAATGCAAGTAAGAAAGCAATAAATCTTCAAAAATGCCATATATATATATATATATATATATATATATATATATATATATATATATATATATATATATGTATATATGTACATGATTGAAAAGAAAATAAAGGGAAATCTGTAGCAGTCAACATTTGACATCGAGGTGATTCAGTGTGAGTGACAAGGGTTGGCAGCACTTGGCACAGGTAAAGTGCCAGTAAAAATTGTGGTTCCCCAGGCCAAAGTATTTGTAAGTGGGAGGTTTTGTCATTGGGATGCATATTTGGTGTATATAGATCAAAGTTGCATCCACGTGTTGCATGCTAATGGCACAACAGTTTTGAATATCATTCTGATATAATATTGAAACAGTTTTTTTTTCATGGTGTATCTATTTGGGTGATTCTGAAGCTGAGCAAAGGACAACTGTCGATTTTAATTAGTGCAAATGAGTCGAGGCATGCAATGACAAGAGAATTATACTTGTAATTTTGACTCATTGGAGAGCCATGTTCCAGTTAGTTATAAGTGTAAGGTGTCACCGTGTTGTGAGTTAGGGATTGCTAAGGGTCTTCTTACATTTACCGATTGCAGTTTCACGTCATGCAAAATGAGAGTTGTACATAACCACCCAAAAGAAATATCTGCGTAAAGACTGATGATTTATCTTAAACATGTTCTGAGTGGTTAAGTGCTGAAGACACTTAATTAATTTGGGCTAATACAACCTTTGTAAAAAAAACCTATAGAAACGTGTGACAATAGGACTTCCATGTGTATACAGGTCAGACAGTGACAGGCTAGCTTATGAAGTGTGGAGAGTTTGGACAATGGAAAAGGGTAATGACTACCCGCAAGTGGTTGTGGACGGAAGGACACAAATACAATTGCTGTTATCAAATTACATACATGAAAAGGGCAACTTTGCAATTGGAAGTTACGAAAAAAAAAAATTATGGAATTGAAGAATGACAAATTTTCAAGATTCTGAGTAATACTTTATTTCGTTATGACATCACATTGTCACTAGCCACTTCTACACAAACAATGTACGGAAGTCTACACCATCCATGGTTACTGAAAGTATAAACAAAGTTTCATATGGAACTGCTACAATGAAGGTTGTTGTCACATTTGAGCAATGGCATTATGTAATTTTCACATATTTACGCTGAGAGTTACCTGTATGAATTGGGAGACTCTAAGTTAAAGTGTACCTTCTTAAATAGCTTTGCTGTCACTGTTGATTGAAATGTTTGAGTATGCTTAATGTTTTTGTGAATTCATTTGCAGGCCTACTTAAGATGATAATGTATGTTCATGTTTGGTAATTGTACATGAACATTCGAGAAACCTTTGTTTATGAATGCTGCAAGGTATTGCCTGGATGGAGCAACTCTCAATGTTGATTACAACTTTTTAAGCTAACATTTGGCATGTCTTTTAATGGCATATATGTGTATCTTGTGTCCACGAAAGTCTACAGAATGCAAATGTTTTATAAAGATACAATAAGGAGCCATGTGAATCCATATCAAGAGTCATGGGTAAAAATGCCATAATTTAAGGCATGTTTATCAGATCCAGGTAGGTGGATTGAGACATGGATGCCCCTGTCAGAACCAAAACTTTCTATATCTAATATCATGTATCTCATTAAAATATTGTTAGTCATGGCTATTTTTTTTACTTCTATTCACATTTTGTCTATAAAAATTGTAAAATATTTACAGCTTTACTTTTATAATCATAATTAATAAAGCTGTGAGCAACACAATGAAATTTTCATAGGGTTTCGTCATAAATAACACCATCGACGATCCCCATAGTTGGATTACACACGGCATTTTCATTCACCAGCTTGGAAAACTATTAACGTCATATGGAGAGAATTGGTTTCCAATTAACTCAGCTGTAATGCCCGTATAGGTAACTTGACTATGGCACAGAACAGAGCAGGGCATAAAACTTTTATATTTTGTTTTATTTATTTATTAATTTTTTCATTCATTCATTCGTTCATTCATTCATTCATTCATTCATTCACTTGCTCACACACTCATTTATTTATCTATTGATTTATTTATTTATTTATTTATTTATGTATGTATTTATGTATCTATTTATGTATTTATTTATTTATTTATTTACGTATTTATTTATTTATTTGGTCGGAATTGACTTGGATTTTTTATTAGGACTACGGTCTGAATATGGTAATGACACTATCGAAAAAAAACATTCAACAATTAGAGTAACTGTGCTGTCACTAGAGTGTGCCCTCTAGGATCTGTAAGAATTTTGTGACAAGTAAATTGTGTCTACAAGTATATAATGAAATGTTTTTGCTAGTTTGGAGATAAAAGTGAGAGTTAATGGTGAGTAAAATACAATCCTACAGCTGCAAGCATGAGTACAATTTAAATGTGAAAGGTCTGCAATTATGCTGTGCATCGTATATTTTGGAGCAATCGATAACATGAAAGAGAGGAAAAGGCTCTGCATAGTGACTAGTGAGACAAAAAGATAGCTTCATATGTAGCTTAATAGTGGAAAATTTTGTGGACACAGTGGTGATGTATATGTATTGCCACATGTTCTTGGATTTCCAACACATAAACATGTAACAAATTAACATACTACCCAGCAAAACCCATTACCCCCATAGGGTCCAGTGGTAATGTTACAGCCATTAGGTGGCATCTTAATCCCCAGCGGGGAAGGTATTGAATGTGGCCTCCAGATAAGATACTAGTAAGGGTCACTGAAGGTCAGTAAGTGCAGAACGGGCAGGTGGTGCAGTATGCAATTGCTTCATGGTTCAGAGGTTAATAGGGTCCTTGGGTAAATATTTGAAACGTAAATAAATAAATGCATGTAAATGGAAACACTTAAGGCATGGGCAAGGCCTTGGAGATGGAACATTTTTATAGTATTTTTCCTTAACCTTTGCAAGACATGGTCATGCCTGTGAACGCCAGGTTTAGGATCTCTCTATGTCATGATATATAAAATATCGCCATGCTAAAGCTAAGATGGCCCAAGTAAACAAATTGGCACTTTTGCGTGATATAAATATATAGATACGAAAGGATAAGGAAGGCCCTTCTTCATATCTGCAGCATTCCATTTTAAAATCTGAACACTTTACTCTTTTAAGGACCAAACATTGAATGCTAAATGGGTTAAGTCATCCAATAACACTTTTCTTTAATCTCTTGGTCTTTTTGTTGTCAGATCTTTTTGGTTTCTCTCTTTGAGAAGATATGTATATATATATATATATATATATATATATATATATATATATATATATATATATATATATATATACATATATATATATATACATATATATATATATATATATATATATATATATATATATATATATATATATATATATATATATATATATATAAAAGTACTGTAGATGGTAAGGTGGTATCTTAGATGAGGTGCAAATCATCAGGTAAAATTCCCAAAGGGCGATGCGCCAATATAAATGTTTCTGTAACAACCAATCTTTGTGTGCATCTGTCCATTGGATATTAGGATGTAGAGTACCTTCAGAGATGTACAATGTCCGAAACATAAAGTACAAGGCAAAGAACAAAGCTCGGCCTGTGGGTTAAAAAAAAAAAACGTGACTAGAAACTATGAGTTTTTGGACACTCTTGAATCCGTGAAGGTGAGAACATATGTTCACGAGCATTGCATTGTGTAGTCATTAAGCCTCACATTTCCCTATTTGGCATGGCTTGAATGTTCCATTGATTCCTGCAAGATGAAAAAGAGAACACGTGGGTAACTTCTATACAGCTATCCGTGTTATGTTGCTGCTGATGTTTAATGTATTAGAATAAAGTATCAAAAGCAAAGGGACGGCAAACAGGAAACTTGTCTACGAAAGGAGACATATGATAAATCAGTTTCTGCTTGTGTGTTTTGATTATTTCTACCTCACGTTTTTCTTTGCCACCAAAATAGATACATACAGGTACATAGATAGACAGAAAAATAATAAATGACAATGAAAGTAGGAAAGTGAATCATAAGTCTGCAAATGTACCTTAAACACACAAAACAGTCACCTGCCTTTCGAGGTAATGTGCAAGTTAATTTATTGACTATGCAGTGAGAGAAACAGACTCATATTTAAACTGAACGGAACAAAACACTAATCTACATTTGTAGTAAACATAAAATAAATAAATTTAATTTATACTTTTGTGACAACAGCCACGTTGTACATTACACGTGACAACGTGTATATATATATGTAAACAGAGAGGGAAATATAAAGCCTAAAATCTGCTTTTCTATATCTTCCAGCAAATGGAGTTTCATGCTACCAGACAGGCTTTTGTTCATGTGATACCAGGAGAACTTGATGGGTTTGATAACAGCAAATGTGCTGCACGTATTATCATACCTCACTCTACTGTGAAATATCGATTGAAAACTAAATGCAAGTAACTCAATCGGCAAATGCGTACTAGATCCGGGACAATTATTGATGTGAATGTACAATGAGACACTTTTACACAGCTGCTGTCTATATTTTGCATACTAGCAAGGAGGATTTGATTACATAATTTTTGCTATGTTGACGTACTCTTGGGAACCTAGATGACAGTTTTCCTAAAATGCTACTACAACTGCAACTCAAAATTAACCTAAAGTTTCATTGCAGACAAGTCAAAGCTGGTGTCCCATCTGCTCTACAAGTTCTCAATGAGAGTGACTTTCATGCTTGCAACATCTTTTGATAGTAACCACTATGTTGACTTCCTCCAGTACAGCTATTTTTTGATATATTAAATTTAGTCATGGGTTTGGCTTGACTGTATCAAATATATATTCAGATTCCAATATAACTCTACTTTTTTGTGACAATGGCTGCTTATACTTACATTGTATTAGCTAAAGACAACACACGTAAATTTAGAGAATGTATAGAGAATATTTAAATACATAATGTTTAAAAAATCGTGCTTAAAATGGCAAGGTTTGTGAATCTTTTATCAATTGCAATAGGCCCTAATACATGTGAAGATTAGATTTGAATTACCCGGAGCAAATGATTACACACACACACACACACACACACACACACACACACACACACATATATATATATATATATATATATATATATATATATATATATATATATATATATATATATATATATATGTATATATATACATATATATATATGTATATATATATATACATATATATATATATACATATATATATATATATATATATATATATATATATATATATATATATATATATATATATATCTCTTCTCAGAGAGAGAAACCAAAAAGATCTGACAACAAAAAGACCAAGAGTCAAAAGTACAGACTACAAGGTATATTTACAACCAGATACAGGACAAAATTCCATTTGATGCACGGTCACTTATTTAGAGATGGGAAGACAACATGTTTGTGTAGGATGATACAATAATATTTGTTACAACTCATAGTTTCTAGTCAAGTTATTTTTTACACACATGCCGAGCTTTTATTCTTTGCCTTGTACTTGATGTTTTGAACATTATACATATCTGCAGGTAAGCTATATCCTACTATCCAATGGGCAAATGCACACAAAGATTGGTTGTTACAGAAACATTTTCATTGGCGCATCACCCTTGGAAATGGCGTCTGATGATTTGCACCTTATCCAAGATACCACCTTACCATCTGCAGTACTTGCCTAAGCTATACTGTCCCTTTAAGGCAAAAATGTGCTAACTAAAGTATTGTTGGCAGTTTTGAGAAAGCTGTCAAAACACTGTCCCACATCCATGTTATTAACCAACATTTTCCAGTTTTATCACATAAATGAAGTGCTGTATCATATTTCTCGTGACCAATAGCAGTGTTGTTATAATGCTCCCAATGTAGCCATACAGAATATATTTTTGTCAAACTGTGGTTATTTTAGGCCAAAATATATTTAAATGCAACATAGGTGTGACATAGGCCAAAACGAATTAACTTATGCCAACGTTCAAATGGATCATTATTTAATTATAGGTAACTTTTGTGCTCAATTCGACCATGTCATATAATACACCGTTTTAAGATCTTTCATATAATTATTTCCATTGGAATAAATGAATGGTCAGTTTTTCAGAAAGATTAAACAAAAGTGTTATTGGTCATTTAGCATTCAATGTTTGGTCCTTAAAATAGTAAAGTTGTTCAGATTTTAATATGGAATGCTGCAGATATGAAGAAGAAGGGCCTTCCTTATCCTTTGGTATATATGTATATATATATATATATATATATATATATCACACAATGGTGCCAATTTTTTACTTAGGCCATCTTAGCTTTAGCAGGGCGATATTTATATATCATAGCATAGAAAGATAATAAACCTGGCCTTCACAGGCATGACCATGTCTTGCAAAGGTTAAGGAAAAATACTGTATCTAAGCCTATGATTTGTCAAGGCAAAATGACGTGTATGTTTGTATGTATGTACACACACATGCAAGTATGAATGTGTGAGAATGAATTACAATTACCGAAAAAGACATCTACATAGATACTACACAACTAAGCAGCAACCGTGTTTCACTACTATGCCAACCATATTGCATTGATTTTCATATATCCTTTGAGGTTGTAACTGTCATCCCAACTATGTCTAATGTCTAGCACTGTAGAATTTGGCTAAACCAGAGTGGTGAAATTTCTGGCAGACTGAAATCCATAACATATATCTTTATTTCAGATTTTGCCATCACAAAATAGAGTAATATAAATCAATAATTTTAGGCATATTTTCCCTGGGGGTCGGGAATTTGAAAGTGATATTAGGTAAAGACATGTGAGAATCCAATATGACTGTTTTCAGGTGGGTCAAAGTCAAACGTTTGGTGTTCATCATATATGGTGCTACTTCTTATTTTGTAAGTCAGGCTTGAACTTAATTGGTGGGCATAGTCTTCTTTAAAGTGAAAAGTTGTACTGTCAGATATGCCAGGATATGTTATAATGGCTGTCTATGGCAAATTTAATTTACTGGTGCCACCTAACCGGCAAGTGGTACTCAGAGGTAAATTTTCAAATGTGACTTTCAAGTTAAATTTCGTGTGTCCAATCATGTTAGCTTGTTAACTGACCTCTTGAGTACAGAAATTCTAACATGGCTATCTTCGTATGTTGGCATTCCAGCACAAAATAAATTTACATCTATTATTTATAATAAGCTATTATGACGGGGTTTTTTTGTATTTCACTGAAAAAAGCAATTCTTCTTTACAATTTGAAACAGACAATAGAACTAGTATACTCCTAGTTTCGGCCAGGTGATTGGTGTTGAAGGTTGCTGGTCAGAGACCTGGCCATTCTGTGGTCACAAAACATAATGTATTTTTGGTGCTTCTTTGATGCTTAGGGACTTAAATATTATTTACAGTCACAGATCTGGGACAACTCCGAATACAGTACTTGTACTGGGTTAATTCCAATGAACTGGGCTATATCAATTATTGCATTCACGCATATTGGCCGGCATAGAACCATTCTTTTTCAGGATGGGGATTTGGTGCACTTGGTGTGCATTTCCCATTTTCACTAGGTGATTGGTGCCACAGGTTGCCGGTTAGAGACCTATCCAATACATGGTTACAAAACATAATATATTTTCGGTGCTCTTTTGATTCTGGTGTACTTACTTATGTACAGTCCCCGTTCTGGGGTAACTCCGAATACAGGATTTATGATGATTTAATTCCAATGGGCTGGGCCATGTTGATCATGGTATTTACATATATCGGTTTTTATTGAACCATTCTTTGACATAAATGAATGGTAATTTCGTGTATTTGGTATCTGTATTTCCCATTTTTCAAGACCCGGTCGTTCCGTGGTCACAAATCATAATAAATTTTCACTGCTCCTTTGGTGCTCGTGGACTTACTAATGCACAGTCGCCGATCTGAGACAACTCCAAATACAGTACTTCTGCTGGGTTAGTTCCAGTGAACTGGACCATATAGCCTCTGGCATTCACGCATATCAGACTCCATCGAACCATTCTTTTCAAGAATGGGAATTTGGTGCAGGTGGTATTTGCATTTCTCATTTGCAGCTACGGGATTGGTGCCAAAGGTTGCTGGTTCAAGATATGGTCCTTCCTTGGACACAGAGCAAAATACACATGAATATCAGGCCAATTGTAGTATATGAATGTAAAAAAATGGTCCATCTCCAAGGCCATGCCTTAGGTGTTTTCATTTACATGCATTTATTTACTTATGTTTCAAATATTTACCCAAGGACCCTATTAACCTTTGTATCATGAAGCAATTGTATACTGCTCCACATGCCTGTTCTGCACTTACTGACCTTCAGTGCCCCTTACTAGTATTGTATCTGGGGGCCACATTCAGTACCTTCCCTGCTGGGGATTAAGATGCTACCTAATGGCTGTAACATTACCACTGGACCCTATGGGGGTAATGGGTTTTGCTGGGTAGTATGTTAATTTGTTACATGTTCATATGCTGGAAATCCAATAACATGTGGCACAACATATACATTACCACTGTGTCCACAAAGTTTTTCACTCTTAAGCTACATATGAAGTTATTTTTTTGTCTCACTAGTCACTATGCAGATCCTTTTCCTCATTTCATGTTATCGATTGCTCCAAAATATACGATGCACAGCATTATTGCAGACCTTTCACATTTAAATTGTACTCATGCTTGCAGCTGTAGGTTTCCATTTTACTCACCATTACCTCTCACTTTTATCTCCAAACTAGCAAAAACATTGCATTATATACTTGGAGACACAATTTACTTGTCACAAACTTCTTACAGATCCTAGAAGGCACACTCTAGTGACAGCACAGTTACTCTTATTGTTGAATGATTTTTATTTCGATAGTGTCATTACCATATCCAGACCGTAGTCCTAATGAAATAAATCCAAGTCAATTCCGACCAAAGGTAATGTTCCTTGGTATGTATGGCCTGAATCACATAAATTTATAGTTCGTCTTTACCCAAAAGAGTCCAAAACGTATGTGCAAAATCCATAGGGTCAAAAAGCCATGTCTAGTTTAAACATGACAGAATGCAAGAAGTGTTGTTTAAAATAATAGGCTTATTTTAGTAAATTGGCTGGAACAGGTGCATCTTTCATGTACATATATAGGACCGCACAATTCATGAAAAGGGACCATAATTTGCAGCACATCAGAGAATCTGGAAGTATAGGTTCCCTTATTTGTTGAAAATATTAATAAAAAAATCAGCATTTAAAAGGTTCTAGATGCAACCACCGTCTCAACAATGATCATCATCCATACAAGTCCATAAAGTGACACTAACACCAACATCAATCCATCAAAAATAGTCCCCTAGGGTTAAAATGACCATCAACAAGAATCTAAACAACATGATTACACAATTCAATGTGTTTTAGACATGTAGGTAAAGGAATGCTGTTGTTTTAAAGGAGATAAACTAACAGTATTTCCAAAAACTGTGAGTGAATGTGCAAAAGAACAGGGAGTGGAGGTTTCTGTACTGAGCATGGAATGGAGGCTTTCTATTGTACTTGGAATGCAGGTTTTCTGATTCGCTAGCTTGGAAGCAGGCTTCTCATTACTGTGTGATGACATAAAAAAAACAAAAACAAAAAAAAAAACAAAAAAACAAAAAAAAACAAAAAAAAAAAAAAAAAAAAAAAAAGCAAAAAACAAAAAACAAAAAAACAAAAAAACAAACTGCAATTATAAGCAGGCTTCTCATTACTGTGTGATACCCCTCCCCCCCCCAAAAAAAAAAACACAAACAAACTGCATTTGCATATTATAACAGTTGGACGTGTTTAAAAGGTCCCATTACTGCATAAAAATTTTTTGTTAAGTTGCACAGATAAATTCTATGCACATTGAGTACCCCCTGGATTAATACGTTATACTTTGTCTGGTAGTGTACTTGTGTTATTGCAAACAGCCTTGCAGAAAGGAACTGTTTTTAAGTCAATTTGATTGAATGGGTATCAAGAGAAGTCAAAGTAATTATGCCAGCACTGTCAGGGTACAATACAAAGTGTTTATTACTTTAATCATTGTACATTGGCTGTCATTGTTATTCATATATCATGATTTTTACTTTTATTTCTGCATGTATATAAAATATCTGCGTAATTCTATTTTATTACTTAGACTAGACGGGGTATTGATGTATTGCATTAATGAATTGTATTTTTGCCATTTTGTATCTATGATGTGTTGTTAATTACAACTTATTAAATTTCAAGTGATGCCTTGGTACTTAAACATGTTAAAGCTTATATACATGTTTTTCAGCCCTTATTGCATAGAGGCTTATTGTGATACATGATATGTGAAAGTAATGTTGCTCTGATTTGTGACATTTCTACAGAGATATGTGACATTTAAATTAATTATTTTGCAAGGTTCATTTCTGAAATTCCTTTTTGTGATATGCAACATTAAAAAAATCAGCTCTAATTTGCAGTATGCACCAAGCAGGGAGTAGTTATTATCCAGCAATGAATTGAAAATGCGATAAATGTATGTCAACCTGTATGGGATTCGAACCCACTACCTTTGGCACACTCGCCCAGCCAACTGTGAAGTCGAACACGCTGACCTCTAGGCCACCGGGGCAACCCCAAAAAGGTTGACAGAGGACCCAGGGTGATGTTATAGCAGGTGTGGCTTGTGCATTGACACGGTAGGGCACTTCCACAGACCAACAATTTATGAAATACACTTCTTTTCATATATTTAGACCAATACTTTACTGTCTATTTGCACCAGCAGGCAGTAGTCCTCTAAAATGCTTTTATATATCTTGTGCCATTAAGCTTACACACAAACCATGAACACTTCAAATATAATACAGATAAGCATGTTATTCTGCTTCAGTATCATAGCAACAAGTTTTTCAAAGCATTTCTTTAATTCAACTTCTGCAAGCGCCAGGACATATTTGCTGTGAAGCAAATCTTCTTTTCTTCTTTTATGAACACATTTGCAAAAAACATGCATAACCAAGAACAGAAAAAAAGAAGTGGTTATATTTGACTTCCTGTCTGCCCAAAATATGTTGATAGGCTACCAGCATAGATAATCCATTACTGATCATTGCTTAAATGCTTCTGTTAGCATGGCGCCCATCTTTAGCTGTATGATATCGTGAAACCATAAAACGGGGTGTAATGTCCCCTAATGGGATTTTTGAAAAACTAAGGTACTGTCACTAGATAAGAAATATTTCCTTATGACTCAAGGTGAAATATCTCTTTTTTTCCAGAGGAGAAATATTCACGTTCCTTCGTTTATATTTATGGGACTATGTTTACATGTGTAAAATATGAAACTTCCCACGATTGATAAAATCCTTTTCAAGACTGAAACTTCTTTAATTCTTTTGGGTCTTTTTACAAAATGATGTGACAAACTATGGTCTAGTTTGGTTGACAATACTACACATCTTCTGGTCTCAACGTAAAGTATCTCACTTTTTAGAAGTGAAACATTTCCTTTTCTTTGTATACCTGTCTATCCAGCTTTTACGATTTCATTTACCTGCTGTACATATTCACATTCATATTAATTTCCGTTCAAATATATTTATTAGGTTGGGATTAATATATATTTAGTCTTGTACATAGTATGCTGCACTAGACTTGCAATGCTTTTGGTTCATGTTATACTGCAGTCTTTACTTGCATATTCTGGTATGGCAGACTTTGGACATACCTGTTGTTGTTAATATCTCTTATGTGTTGTTATTCATTCATTTATTTATTTATTTATTTATTTATTTATTTATTTATTTATTTATTTATTTATTTATTTATTTATTTATTTATTCAATCATTGATTGATTGATTGATTCATTCATTCATTCATTCACTCATTTATTTATTTATTTATTTATTTATTTATTTATTTATCTATTTATTCATTCATATATTTATTTATTATTTATTTATAAGGATAGATATATTAGTTTGTTTATTTATCTATTCATTTTTTTCATTTATTCATTCATTCATTCAATGCCTTAATTCTAGTGACCTATGGAAATATAGTAAACTTTTTTTCATTGCACCACCAGGGGCCCACAAGAACAACATTGCATGCTTCTCCTGAATATTACGCTAAACTTTTGGTAA
Organism: Hermodice carunculata; assembly: GCA_964020975.1. Taxonomy (NCBI): domain Eukaryota; kingdom Metazoa; phylum Annelida; class Polychaeta; order Eunicida; family Amphinomidae; genus Hermodice; species Hermodice carunculata. Next base: position 886,370 of record CAXHWN010001009.1, on the reverse strand, counting down.
GAGTGGTGTGGAACGAAAGGCATACGCCCACATCCCTGACGCAAAATGGACATGGCATATGTCTCCCATGGTAACTTGTCAAAAAATGGGGACAAAAGGGTGTCAATCTTGCGATTGTCTTTGGTGGCAAAAAGATTTATATATGTTAAAGCCCAAAGGGCCCAAGATCGCTTTCACCACCCTGGGGTTCATTCACAATGAATCACCTGGGACCAGCATGAGAGCAGGTTGGCGTTGACACTAAGGGAACTTAAAATGTGCTGACAGCCATTCCTGACTGCATACTGATGGCACCAGAGCAGGCACAACTTGGCCAAAGACAACAGCCTTTTCGGCTTGTTACCTCCCTCTTTGTTGATGTATGCAACCGGAGTATGATTGTCATACATCATCATGATGTGTTTGTTTTCCCACTGTGATAGAACTGGACAAGCGTACAATGAATGGACTCAGTTCCAGCCAATTGATGGCAAACTGCCTCCAATTAGGAGGCCATTTGCCTAAGACTAGCACAGACTCCAAATATGCCCCTTAGACCCACAGGGAGACATCAGTGAACAAAGTCACTTTGCTGTTGAACAGTACCAGGCACTGCCCTGGCATCATATTCACCAATCCAGACAACAAATCAGAATCAGCTGATCGTATGACTGGAACACAAGACACTGAGACAAGAGAAGGCTCTTCTGTTCCCAGCAATCCCGGAAGCTGAGCTGGATAAGCCAACAATGAAGCATCCCAAGTGGGAACTTAGAGTCCATGGACATCAAAGTCCCAATCTGATGCATCCACTTGCATGCCATCAGACCATCAAGTCACTTCCACCTGTCCGCTGAAGGTGAAAAGATGAAAGAAACTGTCAGAGATTGAATCCCCAGAAACACTAACTTTCTTTCGTGAGTCAGGGTGGACTTTGGGAGATTCACGATTGGGCATAACTTAACACACAGATTCAACACCTACTGCATGTCCTTGAGCAGAAGGGTCTCATTCTGAGACTCTAGGGGCCAATCTTCCAGGTAAATATGTTTGTTTTTGTTTTATTTACACATTATATAATGCTTACACAAAGACAAAAATTACAAAATGTGACGTTTGTCTCAAACAAAATACACTTTTGCCTTGATATCTGATTTGCAGAGTATGATATTAATGTAATTCATCATTCTGTCACCATGAAAGCATATATAACAGGATATCACATTAAAGACCCTGTTTCAAAAAAATTAAATAAAAATAAATAAATAAATGAATAAATAAGTAAATAAATAAATAAATAAATGAGTGTGTGAATGGATGAATGAATGAATGAATGAATGAATGAATGAAAAAATTAATAAATAAATAAAATAGAATAAAATATAAAAGTTTTATGCCCTGCTCTGTTCTGTGCCATGGTCAAGTTACCTATACGGGCATTACAGCTGAGTTAATTGGAAACCAATTTTCTCCATATGACGTTAATAGTTTTCCAAGCAGGTGAATGAAAATGCCGTGTGCAATCCAACTATGAGGATCGTCCATGGTGTAATTTATGACAAAACTTCACCCTATGAAAATTTCATTGTGTTCCTCACAGCTATATTAATTATGATTATAAAAGTAAAGCTGTAAAGATTTCACAGTTTTTGTGGACAAAATGTGTATATAAGTAAAAAATTAGCCATAACTAACAATATTTTAATGAGATACATGATATTATATATAGAAGGTTTTGGTTCTGAGATTGACATGCATGTCTCAATCCACCTACCTTGATCTGATAAACATGCCATAAGTTATGGCATTTTTACCCATGACTCTTGATATGGATTCGCATGGCTCTTTTTTGTATCTTTATAAAACATTTGCATTCTGTAGACTTTCGTGGAAGCAAAATGTGCATATATGCCATTAAAAGACATACCAAATGTTAACTTAAAAGTAAAATCAACATTGAGGGTTGATCCATCCAGGCAATACCTTGCAGCATTCATAAACAAAGGTTTCTAAAATGTTCATGTACAATTACCAAACATGTACATGCATTATCCTCTTAAGTAGGCCTGTGAATGAATTTACAAAAACATTAAGCATACTTATACATTTCAATCAACAGTGACAGCAAAGCTATTTAAGAAGGTACACTTTAACTTAAAGTCTCCCAATTCATACAGGTAACTCTCAGGGGAAATATGTGAAAATAACATAATGCCATTGCTCAAATGTGACAACAACCTTCATTGCAGCAATTCCATATGAAACTTTGTTGATACTTTCAGTAACCATGGATGGTGTAGACTTCCGTACATTGTTTGTGTAGGAGTGGCTAGTGACAATGTGATATACTTCCTGCATTACTCCTTTTTGAATTTCATCTATGTCATAACGAAAGTATTACTCCAAATCTTGAAAATTTGTCATTCTTCAATTGCATAATTTTATTTTTTCGTTCTTTCCTATTGCAAAGTTGCCCTTTTCTTGTATGTAATTTGATAGCAGCAATTGTATTTGTGTCCTTCCGTCCACAACCACTTCGGGGCAGTCATTACCCTTTTCCATTGTCCAAACTCTCCACACTTCATAAGCTAGCCTGTCACTGTCTGACCTGTATACACATGGAAGTGCTATTGTCACACTTTTCTATATGTTTTTTACTAAGGCTGTATTAGCCCGAATTAATTAAGTGTCTTCAGCACGTAACCACTCAGAACATATTTAAGGTAAATCATCAGTCTTTACGCAGATATTTCTTTTGGGTGGTTATGTACAACTCTCATTTTGCATGACATGAAACTGCAAACGGTAAATGAAAGAAGACCCTTAGCAATCCCTAACTCACAACACGGTGACACCTTACACTTATAACTAACTGGAACATGGCTCTCCAATGAGTCAAAATTACAAGTATAATTCTCTTGTCATTGCATGCCTGCTACTCATTTGCACTAATTAAAATCGACAGTTGTTCTCTGCTCAGCTTCAGAATCACCCAAACAGATACACCATGGAAAAAAACTGTTTCAATATTATATCAGAATAATATGCAATACTATTATGCCATTAGCCTGCAACACGTGGATACAACTTTGATCTCTATACACCAAATATGCATCCCAATGACAAAACCTCCTGCTGACAAACACTTTGGCCTGGGAAACCACAATTTTTACTGGCGCTTTACCTGTGCCAAGTGCTGCCAACCCTGGTCATTCACACTGCATCACCTGGATGTCAAATATTGACTGCTACAGATTTTCAGTTTATTTTCTTTTCAATGATGTCTATATACATATATATATACATATATATATATACATATGTATATATATACATATATATACACACACACACACATATATATATATATATATATATATATATATATATATATATATATATATATATATATATATATATATATATATATATATATATATATATACAAAGTCGGCTCTCTATCGTTTGTCCTTCTTTGCCAGAGACCAATGGAGAGATGGCAACAAATTCCTAGCAAAATGCAAGCTGTGCAGGATAAGTCATTGCGACTGCTTGAAAATATATGTGGCAGTCTTTGCAAACACATTTCAAGTGATCAAAAAGACATCACATGGAGAATGCGATAGCCTATGCACAAATACATGTTACACGATGTACAGCTTAAGAGGCAACCTCTATTGGGTCTTCCTGAGAATGTTGATTCAGTCAATACATTAAATATTTCATAAAAAGAATTCAACATGTAAAATCGTTCCTCTATGGACTGAATTCACCTTTGTTATGTTTGGTTGAGCAGTGGTCTACCGTAGCACTTATTGCATACAAAACCATCCGTTTGTTATCTTCGGCAGAAATGTATTACTACAACAAAGAAGGAGTGCTAAGATGTGAGTCATATACTATGAGGGCCCTCACCTGAGTAAACAGCTGAATGAAAAGTATGTGCTGGTGAGCAATGAATCAAGTAGGAGGTGAATCAGAATTGTGTTGGAAAACGAGGCGGTTTTGATATGGCCCCTTAAAACTCATTGGTAGTGCTGCTGTATAGCCTTCTACAGTACAAATGGGTGCAACTGATAATGTGCTAGGAGTAGTCTAACCATGTGGTACATGGACTCAACCTGGCCTTCCAGAGTTTCCGTAGTTCTAATATTGATCAGTTTTTTTTGTTTGTTTGTTTTTTTAGTTTGTTTTTTATTTGTTTTTTGGTTTTTGGTTTTTTTTTTTGTTTGCTTGTTTTTTTTTTTTTTTTTTTTTGTGGTTTTTGTTTTGTTTTGTCTCTCTTCTGTTTTTTACGCCTTGACGTGAATATTTGTAAAACTAACCAAACGATGGATAATGCCTCCTTGTGGTAACTATATTGATGAAGCCATCACACCAGGCACCCAGTATCTGTATGGGGAAACAACACTCATATGACTGTTCACCAACATTTAATTTCTTGGAATTCTTCACGTTGGGCAACATATACTTATTTATCACTGATGAAATTAATTATGCTCGTTGGACATCTCCGTATTTCATGCTGTCTGGTGAGGACACGTACAGGTTTCACTCAATTTAGCTGTGATAGGGCAGACATATTAGGCTGTAGCTTGTGTAACCTCTCACAATGTAATGGTCCTTTCATATTCCCCAGTACTGTCATATTTTTTGCTCTATGTCTTTTGGAAGCTTACAGCATTCATCAGTATTCTGAGGTCATGCTCTAACTAAACTACTGTGTTCTTAAATAGAATGCCATTTGTTTCTCTGTTGAACAGCACAAACATGGAATCATGTTATGACTTGAACATGAAGGGACACATTGCGTACCACAAATGATTTCACTTGTTCAATTATGTTGCAACGGTTATCTGTGTGAATTGAGAATCTGTCAGTTTATTTGTGCTAAATTTGTAGAAATGTTAACTGATAATAATTTTCATCAAAAGAAAAGTACATGTGTTTGCATTGTTATGTATAGAATCCAAAGATTTGGTGTCAGACTTTTCCAATGAACATGCTCATATCACAGTCTCCCGCCACACATGAAAAATATATTAGATGCATAAGTACATGATCTCAACATTTACCATCCTAGAGGTTTCTCAACTGGTTATGTAAGACTGAACAGGGGTCTTTGTTGTCACGCAAAGTACAAAGATGACAACTGGAGACTACGTGTACTAGTTTATTATTTTGCTGTATCTCTTTGAAAATTGGTAGTTAAACATATTGTTTTGAGAAAGCCAGTGTCTCATGATCCAATGGCAATGTAACAACTGTTCAAGCAATGCATAATATTACTGCCGATGTTGTAAGATTTCTTAACAGATATATATGTACTGACACTTGCACATCTCGTAACTAGAACATTGTCATCTAGGTTCTCCATTGCAGCATTAAATACAAATCTATACACACGCTTGCTATGCATCTAAATAAGCTCCTGATAAAGGTATTTGGGGAACGGAAGCGTCGCCATGTGGCACCCCATAAATCCACCAAAACACAACAGCATCCTCCATGCTTTGCTCAAAACACAAAGGTGGTTTTAAATGTGCCAATGACCAACCTTTCTTTTCCTTATTTTTACAACAGTGACTTTGAATCACACAAGTTGTGCTTGCCTTTACTTCTGTGAGATTATATGCATTATACATACTGATTGTTACATTCAAATAGTACATAAAAAGCGCATGCATTCATGTAATGAAGACAAAAGTCTATATTTTGCAAAACTGGTTTGTATTATGCATTAATATACTGACGTATGCTTACATGTATATGACTGACATGTATTTGTTATCCAATATATAATTATGACCATCATATTTTTCCAACCCTGGTAGTCAATGTCCGTGGAAAATAAACTTTTCATATGGAATTCAGGACCGAAGACACAGAAATGATGTGTCGGCTGCAGGCAGCAGAGGACTAGAAACAGTTCCTACCTTGCAGTAAGAGGGAAATTTTTCCAGGAAATGTTGATTGACGTTTCCCTTAGTATTTACCTACAGTCATTTGCTCATTTCACTTGACGTGCCCACTGCATGGCTAACATGCCTATCCTCACACATTTCGAGTGATTCTAAAATAATACAATGGTTCCATAATCCATCGCAAAGCTATAATGCTCAGTCTCGCTCTTTGTGTGTCCTGTTGGCCATTCATCCATCCATGTGCTTACATGTCCATACAAGTCAAGTTGCCTCGTCAGCAGGCTAAGCTTGGGGCCTCTCTTTGCCCTACACTACGTTCATAACGAAAATACGATCTTATTTAATCAATGTTATTGGGGAAGGTTTTAACATACAAATGACAATTAATTTTGCGTTCACAGTCACGGTAATAAAATTAAAAGGGAACTCCTTCCCTTTAGCAATGTGCCTCATAGCACATTGACACTTCACAGTAAGGGTAAATAAATGTTACAAGAGAACTTCTCTCCTTTACTGATGTGCCTCTTGACAAATTGATGCTTATGTTCAATGTTCTTTTGTAAACTGCTGATCCTTTTTGTACCATCTGAGTATGACAGATAAGTGGTTGAGTCCATCTTATGGGGTTAAATGTGTCCATGTTGTGACATGATAGACAGTGTGGACTATTGCTTTCTATGGCCCAGTGTTTTAACACACAAAAGAAGTCAAAATAACAGAAATTAAATTGAATGTTTTGACATGGGTTTTAAGATGCACATACCGGGCTATCCGAATCGTAGTGGTAAAGAACATTGCAAGCAGCGAGGTAGGTGGAACAAGGAAACAGTATAGATTCACCATATTAAGCCAATAGGCCATTGATTACTGCCAGCAGTGAGCAGATTTAACTGCAGTACATATCACTGTGGCTGTAACATCCTGTTAATCGTTCATGTCCCTTCCTCACGTCACTTCCCGGTGATCGAATCTTCATTCTTTGCCCATCACGTCTCTGACTTATACTGTGACTATACAGGCAAGCATGATTGACTCAAGCGCCTTCCACCATGGCCAGATTTACTTGTAGAGGAATGTATCACAAAGATGGCATATTCAGTATTGCTGTTTTGGGACTCTTGTGTCTTTTGCCCATATCTCTTAGGCACCATGCTTAGATGAAACTGGTATTTCTGTTTCAATTGCCCAAATTATTATATATGTATGTAAGTATTGAAACAAAGTTGCATTCAATGCTAAGATAAAAGTACCATTGATCCATCTGCTACTGTAATGTCCATACTTAAGTTTACCATTTGCAGTTTGACGTCATGCAAAACGAGAGTTATACATACCCACCCCAAAATATTATCAGCACAAAGACTGGTGCTTTACCTTAAACATGTTCTGAGTGGTTACCCATTGAAAACCCATAATTAATTTGGGCTAATACATCATCTGTTAAAATTCTACAGAAGAACGTGACAATAGTACTTCCATGTGTATAAAGGTTAGACAGTGACAGCTTAGCTTATGGAGTGTAGAGAGTTTGGACTAAGGAAAAGGGTAATGAATACCAGTAAATGGTTCTGGAGGAAAAGATAAAATTAATTTTGAATTTCACTGACTGGTATTATATCCTTCTTCATTGTTTTGAAGTGCCCCATCTTCGCCAAGAAGCCCGGTACCCCCTCTGTCTTCAGCAGTAGCTACTCCTGTCAGTAATCAAGTTTTCATTGGATAGTAGTACCCTTCGCACTTTTCTGAGTGCACAAAGGATAAGCTATTTGCCAGTCCAAAATGAACTTAAATGTATGACGTCCTGTTGAGAAAATTTAAATCTATTTTAAACTCAATGTTTCGTTGGATTTACGTACCAGAATATGAAAAAGTCGTTCATTGATCATGTAGAAGTAGTACACTCTCACTGATATTTCTTAAAATGTCAAGAACATTCTTGGTACAAGTTTAAAATAGATGATACGACTTTATGCATCCATTTCAAGCAGCTAATGTCTTTTCATGTAGCAGATTGTATTTGACATATACTTTCTTTTCAACTTTGTGAAGAGGTTCAGCCATATAATTCTCCTCTTCTTCAGATGACAAGCTGCTTAGAAGTGACGACTTTTTGTATAAAAAAGCAACAACAGGTGCAACAACGGAAATGGCTGAAACTTTGACTTGACAAAAATATCACAACTTCTCACATTTTTCCGTTGACAAAAAGTGCCATGACATCACAGAGTAACTAACAAAGCAACAGTATGAACATGGTGGCAATATTTACATTAAGAGCTACACCGATTTCACAGTGTCAACTAGTCTGTAATTTAAATGCCATATAAATTTCATTCATTTTCACTGCGCCCATGTCAAAACATTATCTACTCTGGCAAACAAACATTATCTTTGGCACAATCCCAATGGCTAAGATGACGAAATGAGACAAATATTTTCTTGATGATATCATGAATGAGTGGCAAGGTCAAAATGCTCTCATCAAAGTTATCATTAGTTGAATAAATGGCACTGGTGGCAAAATTTCGATTTTCCTGCATATCATCTCGAGTGAAATAAATGGCTAAGTGTGGGAAATGTTTTTTCCTTGATATTATCTATACAGTAACAAACAACTATCATGAAAATATTTTCTTCCTTGATGTCGCCACTTATGAAAAATATATGTATAAGAGCAATATTAATCTTCCTTGATACTCTCAATATAATAACTATTGGAATGGCAAATATGTCTACCCGTTGATATAATCCTAGATGCAATTATTCAGCAATCAGGTGCACATTAGTTTCCTAAATATATGCCCATCAAGAAATAAATGCATAAATAGCTAAAGGCATCATAATGAAGACGAAAAAATGACTTCTGGCCCGCAATTTATATTACTTTGTAATATCAACAATATATTATATGATTAAATGGGACATATTGTCTCCCCATAATCCCAAATGGAATGACTTAAAAATTAAGGAAGATATAACCTTTTTTAATAACTTTTCCATTGGCATGAATATATAAAGTGACCAACATGGCAAAGATGAGCAGCCACACACACTTCATTCTGGTAAGCTAAAATATGGTAATAAATGTCCTTTAGTCCAACACTGAGAAGATCACATGATAGAGCCTAAGGCACCTGTGCCCTTAAAAATCACTGAATTATTCTGAAAAAAACTGGAAAATATGGGTGTGTAATCATGATGGGTGTTTTTGCATAGCTTCCAGCAAAATTTGATGTTCAAAGTAATAGAGCAGATGACATACTAATGTCTTACTTACCTAGGATATTGGGAATCAAGTTAAGTGTAGTAACCAGTTGTACAAAACAAGCAAACAAATACAATCTACGAGTACCATATCAGCTATCCAATAAAATTAAAAGGCTGGCTGTATTATATTTCCTGTTTTAAATCCAGGGAACATGCAAGCCGAGGATTTTGGATTCACTTCAATTGATGCCTGTGATCACAATTCCATTTTTCTTCAGTTCCCTTCAAATGAGCACTGGCAGATTCTCTTAAAGGCTGATATGGATATACCTTGGAAATCATGTAAAATTTGTCCCCATGCAATGCATTGATGCATTTATATCATTTTGTTGTCTTAGTTTTCTTAGAAAGCCTTACATCACATAAATAAATGTGACAGTTTGGGGATGTCTCGACTTTTCAATTTTTACCACATGACACTGCTATATTTTTTTTATTTGTTTGTTTTCGTGTTGAACTTTGTTCAGATCGTACTTGTATAAAACTTTCCGAAACACTGTGCAAAGTGAAGCACTGCCATTGTGTTTATAAGACCATTCCCTTCTTTGTTCTGTGGTATGAGTCGTGAGTGATGCCAAATTTGCTGGACTGCAATGTTTGATCCAACATATGAGCGGTGCGCGATGTCAATATTTGTAACTTGACAAACAAACTGTAAAACCGCGTGTTGTTGTTTGATATCTACGCCGGTTGGAACACAGGCGCCAAAGTTGGTTGCCCCGGGTGATAATGCGTCATGGTAACCCCCCTTCCCCCACCTCTCTCATTGTCTTTATAGCGGGCCACATGAGAAACCATCCCACGGAAACCACAGAATAGTTCAAGTTTGAATGGAATGACTTGAAAGATTGTGAATCATTGACGGCTTTTAATGTTCATTTATTATGATAATGCATGAAATGTATAGTAGCACATGGTTTCTTCTCACAGCAGAGTTGTAACGATGGAGTGTATACAACTAAAGTAACAGCCGAAAATGCCGAGGCCAAATTTTTTTTTTTTGGGGGGGGGCCATTTTTTGCGGTTTCGTTTTGGCAAAGACTTTCTAAACTTTAATTTTAATTTTCTTGAAAAGGGGTCGAACAATCTTCACGAAATAAAAGGGAATGAAAAGATAATAGGATAACTTAGGTGCTGCAATCTGCGTTTGGATATATTTTGATTTTTGTGTTGTGTTCGGAATTTAAACTCAGAGAAGTGGTCAATTTGAGAATATATCCTTTCTACAGCTGATTAAATTATAATCATTCCTTTTAGAGGAAAAACAAAAATGCCTAATCTGGACACCTATATAAAGTTTCATTTCACAAAATTTCAAGGTTGTAAGGAAATTTTTATTCATTTGTGCTTCAAAAAACCTTGAAAACAGACCCTCCTGCAATAGCCTGGCTCCTGTCTCACGGGTGTGCTTTTTCCGAATTTTTATTGCCCATATGAAATTTAAAGATTTTGGCAAAAATAAATATATATGGTTTCATGGGTGTAAAAATATTATCCTTGACAGAAAAGCAGGTTAAAGACCGCCACGGTATACACGCGGAGGTTCACCAACGCTACCTTAAACCAGTCCTCTCAACCACTGAAATACTGCTTTTAACTACAGATAATAGTGTTTCTAGTATTTATACGCCTAACCACCCAAAACCCAAATTTTATTACTTCTGCCAAAAATATAAACACACTTTTTAGGCCCATCACTTAAAAGTTGTCCTGACTTGTCAGTCAGCTGGGTTTACAGCAAAAGAAAAAAAGAAGGTCTATTTCTGCTTTGTGCTATTTCTGAATCTGGAACATTTTAAACACACTCTACTTCTATTATGACTGTGATTCGGAGAAAACACAGCCCTCAACGCAACATGGCCAATGAAGTATTTATCAAATGCTACAAAGAACATGACCAATATTCATAAATTCCAAACCCAACGATGAGGAAGGAGATTTCGGAGTTACCAAAGCAACAACATACATATGTCAATACAAATGGGCAAAAACAAATTTCTCTCCAGACCTGATACAGGAAGACACCCATAAAAGACAACTGGTGGATGTAAACCGGTGCTCTCAGCCATTGGATTTTTTTTCTACCGACTATAGTGTTTCCTTTATGTATAGGCCTAACCACTCAAAAACCAAATTTTGTTACTTCTGCCAAAAACAAAAACACACTTGATAGGCCTATCCCTTTTAAGTTCTCCTGACTTGTCAGTCAGGTGAGTTTACAGCAAAGAAAGAAAAAGGGTGTCCATCCTTTCTGTGATATTTATGAATCTGCAACATTATAAACACACTCTGCCTCCATTATGACTATGAGTTAGAGCACACAGCCCAGAGCACAACATAGCCAATAAAGTATCTATCAAATATTACCGAAAAATCATGACCTATATGATTGCAAACCCAACAATGACTGAAAATGATCTTGATCAACAGCTTTCTGCGGCTTAATGGCCCCAAAACAAACCAAGGGAGACTGTTGACATACTGTACATAAACATTATTATGAAGAAAAGCCATCAAAATGACATGTTTATATTATTTCTTCCAGTGCCAAATGTGGCTAAAGTTGAACTAAATAGAAGAAACTGCTCTGAACTATGATAAGGAGCTAGATTCAAGTTCTTTGTGAAGCGAGCATTATTTAATTACCACCATGCCTGTAATTACATGGAATATAATAGTCCAAGTCAACATCTGTCCACAACACACTTTGGAGTAAAAGCTGCTGTGGCATAAATAAGGGGATTAAGCACCTTTTCCTGTCATGGATTTGGACCAATGGGCAACTTCCAACATGGAACATTCTTTACTTTAGCTTTTTTCTTACTCAGAAAGTATGGATTCCTCTGCCTGGTACCTATTTATATAGCATGCTATTAATCTTACCCAGTGCTGAGTTACATGTACCACAGCTAATAATGTATTCAAATGTCACAAAGTGACACAGACTCAATAATGCAGCACAACGTAATTGATAAACAGGGTCACCTTATATTAGTCGTAAATGCATGTGCAGAAATATATATAAATATATATATATATATGTATATATATATATATATATATATATATATATATATATACATATATATATTGTTTTTATGTCTTCTTGCCCAGAACCACTTCTTAGCAGTCATTACCCTATTCCCCAGACCAAACTCTACACTCTCCATAAGCTAACCTGTCCCTGTCTAACCTATATACATATGGGATAACTATTGTCCATAATGCACACGTTCCTGAGTAAAATTTGGACACAGTCTGTATCAGCTCAAATAAATTAAAGGGTCTTCAATGGGTGACTACTCAGTATGTTTCGGAGCCTATTACGAGTAGATGTTTCTCTGAGAAGCATCTCCTTGTCGTAGCTAAATATTCAGCAAAGACAACCCACATAATGAAAAAATATGAACGTTGCAAATGATGAATTGGCGAAATATGTGAAGTTTTTCTTATAAATGCAGAGCTTCATTATCAAAGAATACCTGTCAAACAAACCATAATTACTAAATTTGTATAGTACAGGTTCAAAAAAGTACAATTTGACTTACCCCTGAACCAATATGTGCCCTTTTTAGCTGGATAGCTTATCATAGTTAAACCACCCGCCAGTATTTAACTGAAGATATGTACACACACACACACACACATATCTATCTCTCTCTCTCTCTATATATATATACATATATATATATATATGTATATATATGTATATATATATATATATATATATATATATATATATATATATATACATATAAATGTAATTGAAAAGAAACGAAAGAGAAATATGAAGCAGTCAACATTTGACATCCAGGTGATTCAGTGTGAGTGACAAGGGTTGGCAGGCACTTGGCACATGTAAACCGCCAGTAAAACTTGTGGTTCCCCAGCCAAAGTTTTTGTCAGTAGGAGGTTTTTTCATTGGGATGCATATTTAGTGTAAATAGATCAAACTTGCATCCATGTGTCGCAGGCCAATGGCACAACAGTATTGCATATCGTTCTGATATAATATTGAAACAGTTTTTTTCCACGGTGTATTTATTTGGTTGATTGTGAAGCTAAGTGGAGAACAACTGTCGATTTTAATAAGTGGAAATGAGTAGCAGACATGCAGCGGCAAGAGAATTATTCTGGCAAATTTGACTCATTGGAGAGTCATATCACTGTTAGTTATAAGTGTAAGGTGTCACAGTGTCACAAGTCCAGGATTGCTAAGGTTCTCCTACTTACGTTTACCCTTTGCAGTTTCATGGCATGTAAAACGAAAGTTGTACATAACCACCCTAAAGAAATAGCTGCGTAAAGACTGGTGATTTACCTGAAACATGTTCTGAGTGGTTACCTGCTGAAGACACTTAATTAATTTGGGCTAATATAGCCTTTGTCAACAATCTATAGAAAAATGTGATAAAAGCACTTCCATGTGTATGCAGGTCAGACAGTGACAGGCTAGCTTATGAAGTGTGTAGAGTTTGGAATTTGGAAAAAGGGTAATGACTGCCCCGAAGTGGTTGTGGACGGAAGGACACAAATACAGTTGCTGTTAACAAATTACATACATGACAAGGGCTGCTTTGCAATTGGAAATTACGAAAAATAAAATCATGGCATTGAAGTATGACAAAAAGTTCATTTTGAATAATACTTTATTTCTTTATGACATCGATGAAATTGCAGAGGAGTTATGCAGGATGTATATCATCCTGTCACTAGCCACTCCTACACAAACAATGTACTGAAGTCTACAGCATCTTTGGTCACTGAAAGCATAAACAAAGTTTCATATGGAATTATTTACAATGAATGTCGTTATCACATTTCAGCAATGGCATTATATAATTTCCACATATTTACCCTGAGATAATTGAAATGTTCGATTATGGGTAATGTGGTAATGTGTTTGTGAATTAATTTTCAGGCTCTACATAAGAGGATAATGTATGTTCATGTTTGGTAATTGTACATGAACATTCGAGAAACCTTTGTTTATGAATGCTGCAATGTATTGCTTGCATGGATAAACCCTCAATGTTGATTATAACTTTTAAAGTTAACATTTGGCATGTCTTTTAATGGCATATATGTATATCTTGCGTCCACGGAAGTCTACAGAATGCTTGTAGCCTTATTCCACATCACTAGTATACTGGCTTGGTAAGAGTTAAGGAGGTAGACAGGCAGGTAAACTTGAATTCTTATGACAGTAAAACCTTGTTACTCTTACAACAGTGCCATCATTGTCTAGACCCCTGAAATAAATGTATCAGCAATGGACACATTTACTTCAAACTTCTGTTGCTGGCAGCTTAAGAAGGTGTGACGGTATATTAATTGTTTGTGATTGTGGTCTTGTAGGATATATAGTCTTTGGTGGCCTGTGTCCACAAAATATGCGTCAGTCATTAAAGATGAGCCCAATATAAGAAACACACGTGTCAGCCATTGACAACTTTGCTGTAGTGAGAAAGTACTAATCAACAGTTATGGCTTTGATCTTGTATAAGATAGATGTCATCAAGCATTACACTATGTGAGACACTTCTGACTCCTAAACACCATAAAAATTAGTGAATCATTGGGACCATCAATACAGTGTAAGAGCATTATGTCACCAGTAATATCGGGCCAGTGGCAGCATATATAATAGGCAGCCCTGGATCGCCATTTTGATGTCGCCTCCAAGCAGCCACCATATGAAACATATGGTGGCCAACTTTTACACTTCTACTATCATAAGTATTGAGAATTAACATTTTAATTTTGAATTTCACTAACTGATATTATATCCCTGTGCGCCGTCTTCGCCGAGAACTGTAGTACCTCCGTTTTCGCCTCCGTCTTCGGGTGCTACTCCTGTCAGTAGTAAACTTTTCATTAGACAGCAGTACTCTTGCTCTTTCCTGAGCACACAGAAGTTAAGCTATATGGAAGTTTAAAATGAACTGACATATATGATGTCCTGTTGAGAAAATTAAAATTTATTTTAGAGTCAATGTGTCATTGAATTTACATACCGGAATATGAACAAGAAAGTTGTTCGTTAATCCTCTATTAGTACAATGTCACTGATATTTTTTTCAGATGTCAAGAACATTCTTGGTGCAAGTTTAAACTAGATGATACGACTTTATGCATCCGTTTCTAAAAGTTAATGTTTATCATGTAGGAGATTGTATTTGACAGATACTTTCTTTTTAATATTTTGAAGAGTTTCAGTCATGTCATTCTCCTCTTCCTCAGATGACAAGATGCTGAGACGTGCTGGAGCTTGGTCTAAAAAAAAACAACCAAATAATTCAACAATGGAAATGGCTGCAAACTTCTCACATTAATGCTTTTAAAAAAGTGCCATGACATCACAGAGTAACTGTAACAAAGTAACAGTATGGACATGGTGGAACAATTTAGATTAAGAGGTAAAGCAATTTTAAGATATGACCTAGTCTGTAATTAAAATGCCATGTAAAGTTCATTCTTTTCCCCTTTAAAAAAGGACACATTGACAATGTTGGGCTGAGATATCGATCAAGCCCTTTTTGAATGTCATTACATAATTTAATATTGGCTTCAAAGTGAATTTGTTTTTACTATGCCAATCATGTTGGCTTAGATGACCAAATGACACAAAAGTTTTCTGGATGATATTATCAATGAGTGTCAAGGCCAAAATGCCCGTATTGAAATGATCACTAATTAAGTAAACGACACTGCCAGCAAAGTTTCGGTTTTGGCGCATACCATGTCGAGTAAAATAAATGGCAAAGTGGGGGAAAATGTTGCTTTCCTTGATATCATCCATGGAGTAACAAATGGCAATGATAAAAATATTTTTCCCTGTTGTCGCCACTTGTGGAAAAAAAAATAGTAAAAGAGCAAAATTAATCATCCTTGATATGCTCCATATAATAACTATGGAAATATCAAATATTTGTACCCATTGATATAATCCTAAATGTAATAACGTAGTAAGGTGTTGCAAAATAATTCCGTAAATATTTGCCCATCAGGTCATCATAATGACGAGGAAAAAATTGCTAACGTCTACAAATTATGTTACTTTGTAAAATATCGAATCGATTATATGATTAAGTGGGACATATTGTCTCCACATATATTCCAAATGCAACAACTAAAAATGAAGGAAAATATTACCTTCTTTGATTTCGTCTCCATTGGAATGGATAGATAAAGTGGCCAAAATGGCAAAGATAAGCAGCCACACACACTTCATTCTGGTAAGCTAAAATATGGTAATAAATATACTTTAGTCCAACACTGGGAACATCACACAATACAACCCAAAGCACTTGTGCCTTAAAATCGATGGACTATTCTAAATAAACCGAGAAAATATGGGTGTGTAATCATCATGGGTGTCTTCCATAGCTTCGAGCCAAATGTGATGTTCAAAGTTATAGAGCAGATGACATACTAATGTCTTACTTGCCCAGCAGATTCAAGTTTATAAATACAGTAACCAAGTGTGCACCCCCCCCCCCAATCTATGAATACCATATCAGAATCTTTAAAGGCTGGCTGTATTATATTTTCCGTTTTGAACCCAGGTAGCCTGTCAGTGGAGTATTTTGGATTCACTTCAATTGATTCTTGTGACCAGAGTTTCATTTTTCTTCTAGTTCCCATAAATGGAGCACTGGCAGATTCTCTTGAAAGGCTCACATGGGTATACCTTGGAAGACCAATATCAAATTTGCCCCTATTCACTGCTTTGATGCATTTTAGGTTATTCTGTTATCTTCGTTTACTTTGAAAACCTTGCATCACATAAACAAATGTGACAATTTTGAGATCTCTGAACCTTCCATTTTTTACCACGAGACTCTTGTCCTTGTCTTTTTTTAATTTGTCATGGATTAATTTGTGTGTCTGGGTATGTCTTTTTGCCTAACACCTTTGGATGAACACTCTTGAACCTCTGAAAGTTAGAATATATGTTCATGTACATTGCATTGTATAGTCATTGTGCTTCAAATTTTCCTATTTGGCATGGCTTGAATGTTGTAGTGATCACTACAAAATGAAAAAGAGGACACATGGGTGATTTTCATGCAGCTTTTTAAGTTATGTTGCTGCTGATGGCCCCTGTATTGATAGTTCCTGAAAAAAGGACTGGAAAGCAAAGGGATGTCCAGACAGAAAACTTGTCCACAAAATGAGACATATGCTAAATTAGATTCTGTTTATGTTTTTGATAATTTATTTTTACCCAACGTCCCCCCACCCACCACCACCACCAGCAGAATAGACATACAGGTACATAGATAGACAAAAAAACATAAATGACAAGGCAAGTAAGAAAGCAATAAATCTTCAAATATGCCATACATACCCAAACAATCGCCTGCCTTTCGAGGTAATGTGCAAGTCAGTTTGTCGACGAAGCAGTGACAGAAACAGACTATATTTAAAGTAAAGAGAACAAAACACTAATCTATATTTGCAGTAAACATGAAATAGATATACCTTATCTATACCTTTGTGACAAATGTTACATTGTACATACATGAAACAACCTGTATGTACCTTAACAGATAGAGAAATATAAAACCAAAACCTGATTCAAGCAGATGGAGTTTATCGGACAGGCTTTTCTTCATGTGATACCAGGAGAGTTTGATGAGTTTGATATTAGTAATGCGCTTCAGTGTCTTATCATACCTTACTATAGTGTGAAATATCGATTGAGAACTAAATGCAAGTAACTCGATCGCCAAATGTGTTTTTGATCCGGGACAATTATTTATGTGAAGGTACAATCAGACATTTTACACTGCTGCTGTCTAAATTTTGCATACTATCAGGGATGATTCAATTATTGGAAACATTATTTTTGCCATGTTCACATGCTGTTGGCGGAGGAGATGCCAGATTTCCGAAAATATTACTACAACTCCACTAACACTTACCTTCAAATTTCATTGCAGTCAAGTCAAAGCTTGTGTCGTGTCTGCTGTAAAAGTTATCAATGAAAGTGACTTTCATACTTGCAACAATTTTTTCATAACCACTGTGTTGATGTCCTTTAGTACAGTTATTTGTTAATTCATTTATCTCATCATGGGATTGGCATGATGAGATTGTATATATAATTATATTTATATATAGCTACTTTTTAGCCAGGCTAAAACATCTTCTATGAATTGCGATAGGTCTTAATACATGCAAAGTTTTAATATAATCTATCCTGAGTAAATGATTGTGTCTATATGTATATGTATGTATGTATATATATACATATATATATATATATATATATATATATATATATATATATATATATATATATATATATATATATATATATATATGGACGTACCTTCTCAGAGAGAGAGAGAGAGAGTGTTTGTGTCTCTGTGTGTGTGTGAGAGAGAGAAAGAGAGAGAGAGAGAGAGAGACCAGAAGGATTTCACAACTAAAAGGACCAAGAGTCAAAAGTGCAGACTACATGGTATTAACAACCTCATGCAGGAAAGATTTCATTTTATGCACAGTCATTAATTTAGAAATGTGAAGAACACACGCTTATCTGGGACGTTTACAATAATATTTCATTCATAGTTCCTAGTAGCTGTATTTTCACACACAGGGTGAAGTTTTGTTCATTGCCTTGAACTTTGCTTCTTGAACATTGTATGTCTCTACAGGTACTGGGTATCCTAATATCCATGGACAAATGCACGCAAAGACTCGTTGTTAAACATACATTTTCAGCCCAGCTGACTTGTCAGTCAGGTGAGCTTTTGTGAGGGTCCGGCGTCCGGCGTCCGGCGTCTGTCGTCCGTCTGTCCACAATTCACATTTTCGACTTCTTCTCAAAAACTGTTGGTCAGATCCACTTCAAACTTGGTGGGGATGTGCCTTAGATATATCTCTACCAAGTTTGTCGAAATGGTCACGGTCCAGTGATCTTTGGATTTTTATTGAATAATTTGTTCTTTTTTTGGTAAATCTTAAAAAATCTTCTTCTCCGAAACCGCTCACCTAATTGCTTTGATAGCACACAGGAACACTTCCTGTGACTCCTAGTTCTTAATTTGTTCACCAGATGGGGCAGCAATTTTTTTTCTAATTTTTTAAGAATTTTTGTGTGTTATAGCTTTTTTTGACTTCTTATCCAGAACCGTCACTCAGATTAAGATGAAACTTTGGGGATATGTTTTTTGTAGAAGAATCAAACAAAGTTGTTCACTATGTGGGAATGCTGCGGATACCTGTTTTTTTAACGATTTTTTCAATTCAGGTACTTATCGGTCAATGCAGCTTTCCTATTGATTACTGTGCAAGTTAATGGACATTGTAATGCTAATTCACATTTTTAGCTCAGCTGACTAGTCAATTAGCTGAGCTTTTTTGAGGGTCTGTCGTATGTCCGTCCGTCATCGTCCACAATTTACATTTTCCACTTCTTCTGAAAAACCGTAAACCATATTTACTTCAAACTTGGTGGGGATGTACCCGAGGTAAGTTTCTACCAAGTTTTTTCAAATGGTCATGATCCAGTAATTTTTGGATTTTTTTATGAATTTTTTTCCTGTTTTGGGCAAATCTTAAAATATCTTCTGAGAAACCGCTCACCCAGTTGCTTTGTTATCTCACAGGGACGCTCCTGGGAACTCTTAGTTCAGAATTTGTTCACCAGGTGGTCAAACAATTTTTTCCATTTTTTGGGGATGATTTTTTATGTTTTTGTTGTTTTCGTCTCCTCTTCCAAAACCGTCATTTGGATGAAGCTGAAACTTGGTGGATATGTTCCTTGTAGAAGGGTCAAACAAAGTTCTTCAAAAGGTTGACTTGGTTCATTTTTTCATTCATCTTTTGAAAAAGTACAAAATAAATTTCTATTTTTACGAAACCTGAACATGGAGCTTTCTTGAAATGGAAACAACTTAGATAATTTTCGCCATATTTATGTCACACTGCATTGATTTTTGCATAAATTTGGGGTAAATTTTTAAAAATAAGCAGATGCATGTCAGCTGAGCACCGGATCATCATGATCCTCTTGTTATTAATTTCGCGCCTCTTCGGGATCGCGCCCAATGATTTGCCCCTTATTGCAGATACCACTTTACCATCCACAATACTTGTGTATAACATATCTTCCCACTAAAGTAAAAAGTGGTCTAAGCTATTGGGGGGGGGGGGGAGAAAGCAGCTAAAACCGTCCCACTTCCATGTTATTAACCAACATCTTCCAGTTTTATCACATAAATGAAGAGCTGTAACATGTTTTTCATGACCAATATCACTAATGTTATACTGCTCCCAATGTAGCCATAGAAAGATAACTTTTTTGTCCAAATTTGGTTGACTTAGGCCAAAATATATTTAAATTCGACATAAGCATGACATAGGCCAAAATGCGATGACTTATGCCAACGTTCCTGTAGATCTGCATTTAATTATAGCTACCTTTTGTACTCAATTGGAACATGTCATCATATATGCAGTTATAAGATATCTCATATAATTGGTTCTGATAAAATAAGTGAATTTTTAGTTTTTCAGAAAGATTAAACAGAAGCGTTGTTTGATGACTTAGGCCATTTAGCATTCAATGTTTAGTCCCTAAAATGGTTAATTTTAACAGATTTAAACATGGAATGTTATAAATATGAAGAGGATGGGTCTTCCTTATCCTTTGGGACATATAATTCAAAAGTGCTTAATTTTAACTTAGGTCATTTTTGCTTTAGTGGGTTGATGTTTCCTTTACCGTGACACATACAGATACCAAACCTGGCATAAGCATGAATTGGCAGTCTTGAAAAGGCAGTGTGTCTGGAGTGGATACTCTTACAGAAACCCCAACTTTGCTGAGGTTAAGGAATATATCTAACCCTATGATTTCTCAAGGCAAATTGACGCACATGCATGCATGTATGTACAAACGTTTGCAAGTATGAATTTGTAAGAATGAATTAAAAATTATCAAATAGATATCTACATGGATGCAACACAACAAGACAGCATCACGTGTGCCACTACTGTACCAACCACATTGCATTGTTCTTCATATACACTTTGAGTTTGTAACTGTCATCCCAACAAGAATTACTGCAGTTGTAGTATGGATGAATGCACCAGGCTAATTACCCCAGCAGACACATCATGCATTTGTGACTTTTTTGATCAGTTTCTTACTGGAATTGCAAACTGGATGAACTATGCTGTCCTCACAACAGGTGATAGCGGACCTCTCATGAATTTATATTACCGCCCCCATCACTAATTCCACAGCCTGACCACTGCTGATACCACATGATTAAAATAGTTAATTTTAGGCATTTTTCCCAGAGGTGAGAAATTTAAAGGTGATATTGGGTACAGACAGGTGAAAATCTAACATGACTGCTTTAAGGTGTGGCAAAGTCAAAAGTTTGGTGTTCATCAGATATGTTGATGCCTCTTATTTTGTCAGTCAGGCTTGAACTTAATTGCTGAGCACAGTCTTCTTTAGAGTTAAAGGTTTTACTCTCAGATATGCTAGGATAAGTATGCGATTTTTTGCCGTCTATTGGAAATTTAATTTAGTGGTGCCACCTAATCGGCAAACTGGTGCTCTGAGATGAATTTTGAAATGTGACCTTCAAGTTAAATTCCATGCCTTTAAATTTCACCTTTGCAACCGACTTCATAATTACAGACATTCTTACATGGCTATATTTGTATGTTAGCATTCCAGCACAAAATATATTTACATCCATGATGTATAATAGGCTATTATAACGGGGTTTGATTTATTCACAGAAAAACACTATTTTTCTTTATAGTTCCGACCAGTAGATAGAATTAGTGACCTTTAGCTTGGTATGCAGCAATAATTGATAAAAAAATCACTGTGAGAAAGTATTTTAACTTGGGTTTAATGGAACTTTTTCTTCCAAAATACTGAATTGAAAACTTCAGGAAAATATGTCAAATCAAACAAGTTTGAATAATTGTACTGGATCAATTCCAATGAACTGCGCCATACTGACTTTGGCATTCACGCATATCGGCCTCCATTCAACCATTCCTTTTTAGAAGTGTAATTTGACGCAGTTGGTAAATGCATTTCCCATTTTTGGCTAGGTGATTGGTATTGAAGCTTGCTTGTGACTGACCCAGCCGATACTATGATGGCAAAATAAATCATTTAGATAAACTACCTTATGGATGAACACTTCTGTCGACCTATTAGGCTATGGCTATAATGCCTTTTAAATTGTCCCCAGCAAAAATCAAAAGAGTTTTAGCCCAATTAAATGGAGTGATTTTTTACATTTGTTTCATTACATCACAGATCCCTACAAGGTACATTACCGTCAGTAATGACATCGACACTTCCCAGAGTATAGTCAACCCCACTTGTTCATAGTGTTCTATTTATAATGTTGAATTAACAAACAAATACAGGCCTTTGAGTCATGAGTAGCATATTAATCAATTGCGAGAAGTCTTGTGAATTATCTGTTCTTAACATAGCTGCCATATGAATAACAATGACAGCTAATGTACAACGGTTAAAGTTATGAACGCATTATGTTGTATCCTTACAGTTGTGGCATAACTACTTTGAATTTGCTTGATACATATTCAACAGAATTGACTTAAAGCAGTTCTTTACTGCAAAGCGGTATGCAATAACAGAATTTACCCTACCAGAAAGAGTTGTCAAAGTATTACTTATCAAAAAAGAGGGTACTCAATGTGCATAGGATTTATCTGCTCAACTTAACAGAATATTTTGATGTAATAATAGGACCTTCTTAAACAAAATGTCCAATTATTATTATAGGCCGTTTTTTGTCATGACACTGTAATGAGAAGCCCAAGCTAGTACATTAGAAAGTCTTCATTCTAAGTATAATAGAAAGCCTCCATTCCAAGCTCATTACAGGAAGCCTACACTCCCTGTTCTTTTAAATCATTCAACACTAAGAGTAACTGTGCTGTTATCAGAGTGTGCCTCCTACGATCTGTAAGAATTTTATGACAAGTAAATGGTGTCTCCATACATAAAATGACAGGTTTTTGCCAGTTTGGGAATCAAAGTGAGAGTTAGTTAAATTAATGACTGTGCATAAAAGGGAATTTTTGTCCTGTATCAGCTTGTAGATATCATGTTGTCTGTATTTTGACTCCTTGTCCTTTTTGTTGTCAAATCTTTTTTGTTTCATTATCTCTCTTTGCGAACGTAAGTAAATATATGTACAGATAGATATAATCAGTACTTTGGGGTAATTTAAATTCAAACGTCTATTAGGGCCTGTTCCAATTCATGTAAGATGTCTAAGCCTACCCATTACAAGTGCGAAATTTTCATACATTATGTATTCATATATTTTCAACACATTTTCCAAATTTAAGTGTGTTGTCTTTACCTACTTTAAGTGGCTGCTGTCAAAAAAGTACAGTCATATCAAAATATAAGTATATTTAATCTAGTCATGCCAACCCCATCATTAAATTAAACATCTTAAGAAATAACTGTACCAAAGGAAGTAAAACCATTGGTTATTATGAAAGAAATTTGTGAGTGTGAAAGTCGTTTTCATTGATAAGTTCTATAGCAGACAGGACAACAGCTTTGACTTGACTGCATTGAAATTTGAGGGTGAGTGTGAGTGGAGTTGTAGAATATTTTAGGAAAACTGCCGTCTTAGTGCCCAACAGCATGTCTAAATGACCAAAATTATGTTTTCAATAATGGAATCATTCTTGCTGGTAAGAAAAATTTAGACAGCAGGTGTGTAAAAGTGTCTCTCTGTGCCTTCAGATCAGTAATTGTCCCAAGTCAAAACACATTTGGCGATCGAGTTACTTGTATTTAGTTTCAATCAATATTTCACAGTAGCGTTAAGTATGATAAGACATTGCGTTACATTACTGTTATCAAGCTCGTCAGGGTCTCCTGGCATCACATGAAGAAAAGGCAGTCTGGTAGCATGAAACTCCATCCGCTGGAAGATTCAGAACAACAGATTTGGGTTTTATATTTCTGTATCTGTTTAGATATATGAACGTTGCTACATGTATATACAACATGACTGTTGTCACACAGGTATAGATTAAATATATTGATTTCTTATTCACTACAAATGTGGGTTAGTTTTATGTTCTCTTTAGTTTGAATATCAGTCTGTTTTGTGTCACTGCATTGTCGACAAAAGCAGGCAATTGTTTGAGTATGTATGCTATTTTTGAACATTTATTATTTCTTGCTTGCATAGTCATTTATTATTTTTCCGTCTATCTATGTACCTATATGTTTATTCTGGTGACAATGAAAAAACGTGGTGTTAGAATAATTTTTCAAAAACACAAACGTAAACTAATTTAGCATATGTCTCCTTTTGTAGACAAGAGTTCTGTTTACACTTCCCCTTTCCTTCTGTTTTTTTTTTCTTTGAGGACATATCAATACAGGAACTATCAATAGCAACATAATATGAATAGCAGCATAAAAATCACCCATGTGTCCTTTCTTCTATTTTTTAGGGATCGTTGCAACATTCAAGGCATGCCAAATAGGAATGTTTGAGGCTAATTGACTATATAATGCAATATGCATGAACATATATTCTCACGTTCAGGTTTAACACTATCCATCAAAAGTGCTGGACGAAAACAAAATACCCAGACTCACAAATTTATCCAATCCAAATACAAAAATACCAGTGTCATCTGGTACAAAATAAAAAGTCGAGACATCCCAAAGCCATCGCATTTATTTGTGCAATGTAAGTCTGTAAAAGAAAACAAAGAGACAACAGATTGATCTAGAATGCATCAATGCATACCATAGGGAAACATTTAACATTGTTCCCCAAGGTATTTCCATATCTGCCTTTAACAGAATCTGCCAGTGTTAATTTTAGGCAAACTAAAGAAAAAGGGACCTGTGGTCAGAGGCATAAATTGAAGTGAATCCGAAATCCTCTCCTTACAGGTTACCTGGTTTCAAAACGGAAAATAAAATACAACCAGTCTCTACTTTTATTGGATATATGATATATGATATATGATATATATATATGCATATATATATATATATATATATATATGCATATATATATATATATATATATATATATATATATATATATATATATATATATATATATATATATATATACATGCATATATATATATATATATATACATATATATACAGTAAAACCTGTCCTTGTGGACACCTGTCTACTGTGGACATCTGCTTAATGTGGATAGTTTTGGTCAGAACCGAATATTCTTAAGTCATTTTCATATTGGTGACACCTGTCTGCAGTGCACACCTGTCTATTGTGTATTGCGGACACTTTTTGGGGTACCAAATGCAAAAAACAATCTGTCTATTGCGGACACAGTATATCAATGCATTTTTTTGCAGCTTATGATGTTCCAAGTTGTAATGCCTGAACAATGCAGTGCATGTTAAGCTGGAATCAAAGACTAATTAATCCATTGTTCAGTGGCCTGTAACACATAATAAGCTCACTCAGCCAAGCAGTTAGGCTGCAATGCCTCAACAAACATGCCACGTGTCTCTGAGCACTGGTGCTCCAGTTGAGTGAGGTTGCTCACACTATCACTATCAAACAATTAAGCTCCATAGATCAATCATTAAGCCTAAAACAAAGGACCCCCTGAGACTCATGTGAAGATATTCACAATTTGTAACAATAGCATATACAGTTATACTGTACTCAAAGGATATGATATCCCTGTGGTATGTTTGTTGTTTGTTTCTTTTCTGTTAGGAAAAGGAAATTACGCAAACTTTCTTTAGCCTGGTAAGCCCATACATACACAATTTTTCCCTTAAAAGACAAAAGCTGTAAAATTCCAAGTTAAGATGCGTTTGAGTAAAGTGTCAGGGGCATAATGTACAAAAACTGAGAGCAAATGTACTCTGAAATCCCAAAAGTTCAGCCCCTGCCTATTGTGGATACCTGTCTATTGCGGACACTTTCGACAGAGCCACAGGGGTCCGCAATAGACAGGTTTTACTGTATATATATGTATATATATATATATATATATATATATATATATATATATATATATATATATATATATATATATATATATATATATATATGTGTGTATATATATATTTACATATATATGTGTATATATGTAAATTTTCATAGAATAGAAGCATACAACAAAAAGAATTGGTGTGTAAGAAATCACAATGTGAAGCCAATAAGCAGTTGGCTGTATAGTCACTGAAGAAAGGGACTTTTGGCACCTACAATCTTCACATTCTGCTGAGCTTGCCACCTTGATTATTTTTGCAAGGATTAAGTACATTGTATTCATAAAGTTTGCCACAGTGGCAACATGCTTGGGACTGACTTTGACCCAAAATTAGTGAAGCAACTTGGCATTGTAAATTATCCAGCTGGGGGCACTATAAGAACTGCCATAACAAACTGACCATTTTTTCAGCAAGTCACATCATGGTTGAATGCTGTGGTGACGCCATTGCTTTCAGTTTAATCCTTTTGTTTCGTGCAAATTATATATTTTATGGAAAACTAACCTAGAATGAGTGCAATTTGTTGGTAAAGGAGTTTGTTTATTGTGCTGTGTTTAGAAACAAATCGTATGTAACTTATGATAATGGCATGTGTTACAGATTGGTGTGTAACTAATGATATATGGTTTGTGTTACAGAATGACATGTGACTAATGACATATGGTATGTGTATAGAATGGATTGCTGTTTTAGCCAGCCTAACCATTTTCTGGTCAGAAGAAGATAAAATCTATAGATATGATTGGTGATCATTAGGTACATTGTGCCACCCCTTCCCAAGTAAAGGTCCTGACAAGGGGTGTGCCAGCCTAATAGGCCTTATGTACAATTCTAAGCAAGAAGGGTGTTTATAAACAAGTAACTGAAGGAAAAAACCTGAAAACAGAGGATGATTTACATCCAGGCACTTCTAGGCGATTTGAGTGGGAAAGGGTTAGCCTGATTTATTGCTGTCACATTGCATTGTTCGACTTCAGGTCTCCACTGACGAATACAAGTATACAAACAATCACTAAGGGGTCAAATGACGAATTTTTTTTTATTCAAGAACACATTTGGTGTTATCTTCTGAAATTACAGGGAAATCCTCATGGAACTTGTAAGATAGTGAGATATGCCAGAGATATATAAAACCTGACTTACATTTGACCTTAAATAACCTCAAACACCAAAATGTAGCAACAAATAGATGTCTATGTCATGTTTTACCTAGATATTGATACATATATTCAAAATGGCTATTTGCTTTCTAAATGATGAGGTATGAGGATAAACATTCTGGGTAGAAAAGGTATTTTTCCTAAATATCAGAAAAGTGCCGAATTGCCTCATTAGAATAACTCCACCATTAATGGTACCTGAAAGAGTAGATGATTTAGAAAAACAACTTCACATGCATTTGTTTATAATTAGTGAAATTATATCAATTACTATATTTGAAATCAGGGCCTCGTTTTCGACTTCTCAATCAAAAACTATGGGTTTATGGGCTAAAATATCAAATGGATGTATTTCTTCAAAACATAATTTTTGGGGAGATCTCTGCTTTTTATTATCTAATAAATGAGCTTAATCTTTTTGTTTTACCTATTTTCTGTAAAGGTGTATAGCTGCTATATAAAAATGGAATAAACTAATTACAAAAATCCTTGTGGGGTTTTTTTTGGTGTAATTTCGAAAATCTTTTTTTTTTTTCAAAATGTTCTGCACAAAATGTTACACAACTTGTTCTCTTTGCGTTCTGTGATTTCTTGTTATAAATGTATCACAAAGATAGGAAAGCCAGAAAAACAACATATTTAAATAACTGAAGCGACCATTAAAGTCACTTCAAAGTCATTTCAAAGTGACTTGACATGTTTTTTTTTTCTGCTGGTACATTCTATCAACATACCAAGTTCCGTCAAATATAGATTTCTCTACCAAAGCTATCCAGCACAGCACCCAAATATTGCTACTCTAATGCCCACGTTTGCTTCCATTGGCCCCAGTGTGAATATACCCTGTGAATATACTAATGGTTTGTATCAAGAGGGTTTTGAGGTTACAGTGTGATGTATTCTGTCTGCAAGTGAGATTGACTCAACATTCTTCTTTTTCAGTTGTGTGCATCGATATCAAATAATGTCGAGTTGTAGGGTATTCATCATATTTGGTCAAAATGTGTCATTTGTGAGAAAATGGTCAGAAGACATAAATGTACCTATCGGTGATCATTAAATATTGGGTAAGTCAACCAGAATAAGGAATTTCGAAATTATAAACCTGGGCCATTCAAATCAATTGTGACTGGTTATTAACTGTTATTTTTTCATAGTTTTGTGATCTTGGGTAACACTTTCAGTGCTACATTGTGGACTCAATCAACAGCTTTGATTTAAAAATATTTCGTTTAACAATTGGAGACATATTTCCTCAGCACCTTTTGGGTGCAACAAGCCCAAAGTGTAACAAGAAAGCAGTCAATTCAGGCTATTAAATTCTCTGAAACCATACTTATGCTGATGCTTGAATAAAATGTTTTTTTCCCAAGGCTTATGATTCCAGCATCCCTGTAATGATTAAGAGCAGTTCTTCATGAGTAGTTGGACTTCAGTTATAGTTGGCATTAAAAGAATTAGCCCTTTGCCTGGCAATCTCTTCCTTAGTCGCATGCCTGTGGACCCCTGAAAATGATCTTAATCAACAGCTTTCTTGGGCTTAATGACCCAAACAAACCAAAGGAGACTGTTAAGATACTGTACATAAACATTTTTATGAAGAAAAGCCACCAAAATGACATGCTTATATTATTTCTTTCAATGCCAAATGTGGCTATAGTTGAACTAAAGGGAAGAAACTGCTCTGAACTACGATAAGGAGATAGATTCAAGTTCCTTGCAAAACGGGCTTTCATTTAATTACCACCAAGTACGCAGAATAATATAGTCCACGTCAACAGCTGTCGACAACACACTTTGGAGTAAAAGCTGTTGTGACATAAAAATGAGGATTCAGCACCTTTTCCTGTCATGGATTGGGACCAATGGGCAACTTTCACCAGGGAACCTTCTTAACTTTGTAGCTTTTTTCTTACTCAGAAAGTATGGATTCGTCTACCTGGTACATATTTACATAGCATGCTATTAATCTTACCCAGTGCTGAGTTACATGTACCACAGCTAATAATGTATTCAAATGTCACATAGTGACACAGACTCAATAATGCAGCACAATGTGATTGATAAACAGGGTCACCTTAAATTAGTTGTAAGTGCATGTGCAACGGAAAGTGCGTTTCATGTCCATACATTGACATACAATACAGTGCACATGACAAGTCCTGCTTATATCAGAATCTTGGCAAAGGAGCCTTTAAGTCGTGAAGGTAAATATATATATATATATATATATATATATATATATATATATATATATATATTGTTTTTGTGTCTGTTTGCCCAGAACCACTTCTTAGTATTCATTACCCAATTTCGCAGTCCGGACATTTTACTCTCCATAAGCTAACCTGTTCCTGTCTAACTTATATACATATGGGATTATTATTGTCCATATTGCACACGTTCCTGAGTACAAATTTGACATAGGCTGTATCAGTCCAAATGAATTAAAGGGTCTTCAGCGGGTAACTACTCACTATGTTTCGGAGTCTATTACCAGTAGTTGTCTGTCTGAGAAGCTCCTTGTTTAAGCTAAATATTCAGCAAAGACAACCCACATAATAATGAAAAAATATGTATGTGGCAAATGATGAATTAGCGAAATTTGTGAAGTTATTCTTATAAATGCAAAGCTTCATTATCAAAGAAGAATATCTGTCAAGCAAACCGTAATTACTAAATTGGTATAGTACAGATTCAGCTAAGAACAATTTGATTTACCCCTGAACCAATATGTACCTTCTAGCTGGACAACTTATCATAGTTAAAACACCCGCCAGTGTATGACTGAAGATATGTATATATATATATATATATATATATATATATATATATATATATATATATATATATATATTTAGATACATATGTATGTACTACCGGATATGTGTGAAAATACTTGGCTATTGTTTGTATCAATCAATGGTTTTGTGTTGTCACTGATGAAAACCGAAGCTCAAAAGGATAAAAATGTAGCTTGCGTTGTACGAAGGATTGTTTTCCTTGCCATGCATATTTACATCACGTTTTCTCTGACTCCAAATATGTACCTTATCCCTCATTTTAGGAGCTGCCAGTGAGTATCCGTGACTAAGTATATGAACTAAAATATCAGTTACATATACAAAAATATAAGGGACATTATCGATCATCAAATAAGGAGGTTTGTATCTACCTTTGGGTTGAATATTGCACCTTTAATACTTAATAGATGGCATTGAAAATAGGTACCAGAATTATTACAAATATTATCTGAAATGCACCCCACTCTTTCATTCACATATTTTTAGTCATCCATGAGTTGTGTGTTTCTTGTAGAAAATGTATACCATGATGAACTTTCAAACCCAATAGAACACAGCTTCATGTTACCAAGTGTCATACCAGTCTTTTTCGTTTAAAGATAATAGATGGAAATATAATCCTATAGAGATTCAAAGCACGAATTGAAAAAAGTAACCAGATATATACATATAAAAATTGAAACCATGTGTACCCACATTTATATGATTTTTCTTAAATGGAAATCCACAAACAATTTTAGAGCTAGATGACTTACCGAACATAATTTAGGGTTACATTTGATATTTGACATTGTGGGTCTAATTATGTGCAGCAAAAAAAAAAAAAAAAAAAAAAAAAAAAAAAAAAAAATATTACCATGATGGCAACCCTAGTTAAACATCTTGGTCTATACAAGATCAAATACGTATACATGTGCATACCCAATGCGTGTTTTGGTGGACAAGCAAAAATGATGACAATTGTGTTAATTAGGCAACAACAAATTGATGTACATATCTGTTTAATGACGTCCCAGGATCTCTAAAGCAGTGGATCTTAGCGACTAGTAGAGGATAAAAATAACCAATCAAAATTAAATTGTCATAAGCAAAGCTGTCATGGATGTTCAGACTACAGAACTTTACTATGTATGTGCCTTAGTCCAGCCTTTGCTGTGTTTTCCCGATGTGTTTGCCCTAGATATGCTGCTCTATGACCTGCAAATGTTGTACACATAATGCTTATTAACAGTAAGAAATTCAAATCATCATGTACTGGTCCAGAAGGCATATACAGTGTCTGCACATATACGCTCCGGATGTACGACCACATAAGGAAAGGTACCTTAAATATAGGCATTTATAGTACTGGCAAATTACTATAAGATCAACATAATTCTAGTGGTTTGCAAAACATGTGCTGTTCCTACCAGGTGGCGCTGTATCATCAAATTAACTAGAATTTTTAATTTGGCTCTCAATCCAAATTGTATAGTGGCAAATAAGACAGTTAACTTCTTGCTTTAAAAGAACCCCTGTGTCTGACAAAAATTTGCTGCTAACAGAGAAGTGGGCTGAACTGAGAATACAAAGTGTTAAAAATACCTGTAAAAATTATGGGGCAAAAATAAAAAAATGAAAAAAATAATAGGAACATTCTTTTCATTGTAGAGGTCAACAGGGATCCTATAGGGCATATAGAAGTATCTCCACTTAACTGTCATGGATATACTGAAAGAATTTTCCATGTTTGGCATGACATTCCGTAACAATACTAATGTTGATTACTTTTCCACTAGATCATTTTTGTTCGTGGTGTGCATAAATCATGTAGAAAAAAGTATCTTCATCAAGAACACGACACATAAAACTGTACACCCTGAAATCGAATATATCCCATAGTAACAGAAAGATCATACACGCACTATTAAATCATGTATGAGTATCTTTATAAAATATACACCTTTATCATTGCAAAATGAATTATTATTGCAAACAAGCATCCAACTACACGTCTCATGCGACATTGGGGCGCCAGCTACCGAACCACCTGGAACAACGTAATAGGTTCATGGAATGTTCTGCACAAAAGACACATAATTATGCATGACCTCTCCGTTGGATCCTACACATGTTAGTCATAGCAGCCCCCAGCCCATCCTGACACCTGTGATATGTCAAAAATCATGAATCATGCCAGGCTGACAGTCACGTCCTTAATTTTGACCAACCATAAAGAAAAACATTAATGTAATCATTTTTCACTATATTCATGTCAAAACAAATAGCAGTTTCGACTTATTTTGATTAGTTTATTCTATTATCAATTTAACCCCTATTTTGTTTCTAAATATCTGAATTCTGTCCTTCATATTGACATTCTCAAATAATACTGACAACCAAGAGATCAGTATCAAAATACAAGAGAGCATTTTTCATTAAAACAGATGAATTATGCAGGCACTTGAAATCATAGATTGACTGATAAATATGT
Source organism: Hermodice carunculata (assembly GCA_964020975.1). Classification (NCBI taxonomy): domain Eukaryota; kingdom Metazoa; phylum Annelida; class Polychaeta; order Eunicida; family Amphinomidae; genus Hermodice; species Hermodice carunculata. The sequence goes on along the minus strand of CAXHWN010001009.1, from coordinate 853,710 downwards.
CATACACAGCCTAAACAAAAACATGCATGCATGTTTATAGAGATATAGAGTATACAATCATATCATAGAGATGTACAATTGGACATATCTTGAAGTCTCAGAAGAAGGTACAATCTTGTTAAGTACTACTCTATTCAACATACCAAGAGAAAGGTCATGGGTGTAAATAAAGAAATACATATTGAAATCTATTAACTGCTGGTAATGCACACCATCGTGTATGCTCAGGCTTGTCGATAATATGTAGCCAAGTGATTGGATTACTAAACGACGGGAAACTTTCAAACTTTATTGCTTGCAGGATAAAAAGGCCGGCTGTTAGTAATTGTTACAGAATTCGTGACAGTGTATTATTTGAGAAATTGAGCGAAAGAATTGTTCACAAACCAACACAAAGTGTTGATGAACATGATGGAGGAGAAACAGATGCATAAATGTCTAAAAAAATCTTTGAAAATAGGTATACAGCCAAAAAGCCTAATGTCACGTTTAGATGTAGTCAATAGGAAAAAATATCATAGCACAAGAAGGATGGCAGCCAGGAACAGGGTAAGAAAGCACCTGTGATAAAATGGTAATAGATATCCTTCCTGATAGTATCTCAACCGTAAAGAATGTAAAGAAAGTTACCATCGGTATATATATATGCAAATTACACGGACCTACGTGAATAAAAAGACAGTGGGTGGATGGGTTGTTGCATTGCAGCTGACAGAAGCACTGAGTACAGCTGCTTCAAAAACAAAAACAATTCTTGTGGTTAAGGCAATTTTGAAACCATGCATACTAAGGTGAATTCTTGGCGTTGATGAATGTACAGAACTTTGGAAAAACCCAAATGGCACCATCGAAAATTTTACGTTTTTACAGAAGGGCTTCTTGCAAAGACAGCGGCGTCATTTATCTGGTTTTGTGCTCAAAACGGTGCACTTGTATATGTGAAGATCAGATTCTTAAACAAAAAAGGTCAGTGAGTGATATATTTGAGAAGCAATAAGACACCCCTTTTGTATTTTTATATTTACAGAAGTTTTACAACTGACCGTATTACTTGTAATTTTCATTGGGTTTTCATTATTTTACAACGACAAAAATTATAAACATATCCCATATGTACACTATTTCTGCCTGACATAGCGTTATACCTTTATACATTTGAAAGATCAAAGATTTAACACTTTATTATGAATTCACTGACTTAGCAGTTTGCTTTGATGCTTTGATTTAAAAAAAAAAGGCTTTATTAACCTGGTCCTTATTGTGTAAACCTTTGTACTGCAGTTGGCTCACCAATTGTCTGAACTTTGAAACACCTGGTTCATAAGCATAATTAGTCATTCTCAATGTAAAGCATCTGAAAGATCAAAGATCTTTATGTGACTGTGGTCAGTTGCTAAATGCGCTGCCAAGAACACTCGACAGAAGTTCAGACAAGCGGGCTTGTGGATATATGACTGGCTACTAAGCTGAGTGACCAAAGGGAAAGCCATGTGTTTGAAGCTTTTCTTCATATGTTTCTATTATCATTCCAATAACATTATTTTTCCTATTTTTGACAGTGATGAGGACTAATCGCAGCCATTGATGGTATAGACAGAACTGTACAAACACATGAGAGTTTGCTGAACAAGGATCATGCAAAACAACATATTACCTAAAATCTGATATTTCGGTTTGCCTGTGCGAATTTAGAGCTCCTCGCCTGTGACAGATGAGAAAAATGATGAATGGTTAACATACTTTTTTCAGTATTGGGTGTTCTATCAATTGCTATGCTGTCTAAACATAGTCTGTCTGAAATCATTATTGGTCATGACTGCACTGTATATTCTATGCTTCAGCCTCTGCATGCGAATAGAAATAGATAAAAGTTTGGTCTCTTGTATTTTCCTGCTGAATTAATCAGATTATGTTCGCTAGCATCTTTAAAGAGATCATCACCCAGACATGCCCTCCTTTGTTTCCAAGTGTGCAGAAGTAAGTTGCAGAATAAAGTACCGATGAACCATGCGAGCTTCACCTTGTGTGAAGACACCATCAGACATTTGTTGCAGGGTGGGATGACTCGACCAGGTTGAGCCCTGCACTGTTCTCGATGGAAACCACTTGCCCCCTCCTGCTTCACTCATGCATCTTTATTGAACCTGTAAATACTGCCCATATGCATAAACATCTGAGTGTACTCTTCAAGGATAAACAAATGACATTCACATACTGAGCTGCAGTGGCACCAAAGTGGAGTCGGACATATCTCTTGTAACCTATTGACGTTTGCAAGTCATTCATACACTCTCTGTTTGCTCACTTAAAGAGCATACAGGAGTTGGGGTGATTGGCATACAACGACCTGTGCAGATATTTGTTTTTTGTTCTACGACTTGGACAAGGGCAATGGCTGCTGGTATACTATCTGTGCACACCACTCAGTGACATTCCTGACTTTTCACCTTTAAAGTGCTAATCACGGCTATTGTCGTTTTCTCATTTCCGTTTTACACATAATGCTTAAGATTCAAATTCTTCATAAAGATACCTTTTATTCAAATACCAGGAAGTGTTGCGAAAGCAAAAAAAGTAGTCTTAGTCAACAGCTTTCGTCGGGGCCCTTTGCGCACATTTCACCCAAAGTGCCAGAAAGAAAGCTATTGACTCAGTCTTAAATTAGCACTTTAAGGGTTAATGCATTTTTAGCTAAACGTCACGTGATTGGAATTTTTTATTGAATAATAGAAACTACAAGCATATATAATGATAACTTGTCTACTGCCCCAAACAGAAATATCTGCATATTATCACCAGTATGAAGCCAATTGAATAAAGGGATCATTGAAAGGTGCTCATGATCTCTGACCACAAAGGGATTTTGAACCATCATTTAATGCAGGATTGATATCAGACATTTCGGTAAAATATGCAGGTGTCCAGCGAGCATAATTAATTCCGTCAGTGTTAAATTAGTATATGTTGCCTAACGTGAAGAATTCCAAGAAATTAAATGTTGGCGAACAGTCATATGAGTGTTGTTTCCCTGTACATATACTGGGTGCCTGGTGTGATGGCTTCATCAGTATAGTTACCACAAGGAGGCATTATCCATCGTTTGGTTAGTTTTACAAATATTCACGTCAAGGCGTAAAAAAAACAGAAGAGAGACAAAGCAAAAAAAAAACAAAAAACACACACACAAAAAAAAAACCAAAATACCCCAAAACAAATAAAAAAAACAAACAATGACAAAAAACAAAAAAAAACAAAAAAAAAAAAAAACCGAAAAGAATAAAAAACAAAATAAAAAAAACAAAAACCAAATCAAAAACCAAAAACAAACAAAACAAAAAAACCTGATCAGTATTAGAACTACAGAAACTTTGGCAGGCCAGGCTGAGTCCATGTACCACATGGTTAGACTACTCCTAGCATATTATCAGTTTCACCCGTTTGTACTGTGGAAGGCTATACAGCAGCACTACCAATGAGTTTCAAAGGGGGCATATCAAAACGGCCTCGTTTTCCAACACAATTCAGATTCACCCCCCACTTGATTCATTGCTCACCAGCACATACTTTTCATTCAGCTGTTTACACAGGTGAGGGCCCTCATATTATCTGACTCATATCTTGGCACTCCTTCTTTGTTGTAGTCATACATTTATGCTGAAGATAACAAACGGATGGTTTTGTATGCAATAAGTGCTACGGTCGACCACTGCTCAACCAAACATAGCAAAGGTGAATTCAGTCCATAGAGGAACGATTTTACATGTTGAATTCTTTTTATGAAGATATTTAATGTGTTGACTGAATCAACATTCTCAGGAAGACCCAGAAGAGGTTGCCTGTAAAACTGTACAGCGTGTAACATCTTTGTGCATAGGCTATTGCATTCTCTATGTGATGTCTTTCTGAACGCTTGAAATGTGTTTGCCCAGGACTGTATCTAGCAAACACTGCCACAGATATTTTCAAGCAGTTTCAGTGACTGATCCTGCACAGCTTGCAGTTTTTTTTAGGATATTTGTTGCCGTATCTCCTCTGGTCTCTGGTGAAGAAGGATAATCATAGAGAGCCGACTTTGTCTATATATACATATATATATATATATATATATATATATATATATATATATATATATATATATATATATATATATATATGATTGAAAATAAAATAAACTGAAATCTGTAGCAGTCAACATTTGACATCTAGGTGATTCAGTGTGAGTGACAAGGGTTGGCAGCACTTGGCACAGGTAAAGCGCCAGTAAAAATTGTGTTTCCCCAGGCCAAAGTGTTTGTTAGTAGGAGGTTTTGTCATTGGGATGCATATTTGGTGTATATAGATCAAAGTTGTATCCAGGTGTTGCAGGCTAATGGCACAACAGTTTTGAATATCATTCTGATATAATATTGAAACAGTTTTTTTTTCATGGAGTATTTATTTGGGTGATTCTGAAGCTGAGCAGAGAACAATTGTCGATTTTAATTAGTGAAAATGAGGAGCAGACATGCAATGACAAGAGAATTACACTTGTAATTTTGACTCATTGGAGAGCCATGTTCCTGTTAGTTATAAGTGTAAGGTGTCACAGTGTTACAAGTTAAGGATTGCTAAGGGTCTTCTTACATTTACCGTTTGCAGTTTCACGTCATGCAAAACGAGAGTTGTACATAACCACCCAAAAGAAATATCTGTGTAAAGACTGATGATTTATTTTCAACATGTTCTGAGTGGTTAAGTGTTGAAGACACTTAATTAATTTGGGTTAATACAACTTTTGCAAAAAACCTATAGAAACGTGTGACAATAGCACTTCCATGTGTATGCAGGTCAGACAGTGACAGGTTAGCTTATGAAGTGTGGAGAGTTTGGACAATAGAAAAGGGCAAAGACTACCCGCAAGTGTTGTGGACGGAAGGACACAAATACAATTGCTGCTATCAAATTACATACATCAAAAGGGCAACTTTGCAATTGGAAGTTACGAAAAAATAAAATTATGGAATTGAAGAATGACAAAGTTTCAAGATTTTGAGTAATACTTTATTTCGTTTTGCCATCGATGAAATTCAAAAATGAGTAATGCAGGAAGTATATCACATTGTCCCTAGCCACTCCTACCCAAACAATGTACGGAAGTCTACAGCATCCATGGTTACTGAAAGTATCAACAAAGTTTCATATGGAATTGCTACAATGAAGGTTGTTGTCACATTTGAGCAATGGCATTATGTAATTTTCACATATTTACCCTGAGAGTTACCTGTATGAATTGGGAGACTTTAAGTTAAAGTGTACCTTCTTAAATAGCTTTGCTGTCACTGTTGATTGAAATGTTTGAGTATGGGTAATGTTTTTTGTGAATTCATTTGCAGGCCTACTTAAGATGATAATCAATGTTCATGTTTGGTAATTGTACATGAACATTCGAAAAACCTTTGTTTATGAATGCTGCAAGGTATTGCCTGGATGGAGCAACTCTCAATGTTGATTACAACTTTTTAAGTTAACATTTGGCATGTCTTTTAATGGCATATATGTATATCTTGTGTCCACGAAAGTCTACAGAATGCAAATGTTTTATAAAGATACAATATGGAGCCATGTGAATCCATATCAAGAGTCATGGGTAAAAATGCCATAATTTATGGCATGTTTATCAGATGCAGGTAGGTGGATTGAGACATGCATGCCCCTGTCAGAACCAAAACTTTCTATATATATAATATCATGTATCTCATTGAAATATTGTAAGTTATGGCTCTTTTTTTTACTTATATACACATTTTGTCTATAAAAATTGTAAAATATTTACAGCTTTACTTTTATAATCATAATTAATATAGCAGTGAGCAACACAATGAAATTTTCATAGAGTGAAGTTTTGTCATAAATTACACCATCTACGATCCTCATAGTCGGATTACACACGGCATTTTCATTCAGCAGCTTGAGAAACTATTGACGTCATATGGAGAGTATTGGTTTCCAATTAACTCAGCTGTAATGCCCGTATAGGTAACTTGTCTATGGCACAGAACAGAGCAGGGCATAAAACTTTTATATTTTGTTTTATTTATTTGTTAATTTTTTTCATATTCATTCATTCACTCGATCACACACTCATTTATTTATTTATTTATTTATTTATTTATTTATTTATTTATTTATTTATTTATTTATTTATTTATTTATTTATTTATTTATTCATTTATTTATTTTTATTTAATTTTTTGAAAGAGGGTCTTATATGTGATGCCCTGTTATATATGCTTTCATGGTGACAGAATGATGAATTACATTAATATCATACTCTGCCAATCAGATATCAAGGCAAAGGTGTATTTTGTTTGAGACAAACGTCACATTTTGTAATTTTTGGGTTTGTATAAGCATTATATAATGTGTAAATAAAACAAAAAATGGGAGAACGGGTAAAAAACAGAAATTAAGCAAAACGAAAATAGGTCGGGTGGGATAACATATTTTCTTCATTTTTCAATTAAATGGAATACATAGCTTTTTTTTTCTTTTCTTTTATATATTCTATCACGGGCCCTTTTGGAAGTTTTTGATGCATAACGCAAGCATGCAGTGCAAGAATTTGGACACTTTTTTAGTCTGCATCTAGGTAACGTTTGCAGCGATTTTGGCTAAACGTTTGTTATTCATTTGAATTTATGCATACTAAGACAACTGCAACCAGCCTTTTTATCATTTATTTACGTCACTCAATGCATCCTGCATACTGGAGGCCAGCTTTTGTTTCTTTTGAACAAAATTTGTAGCAAACGCTCCATTTTGTAAAACTGATCTAAATTTTAATGGTATTGTTGGCATTTGTGGCAGTAAAATATTCCTGTCACCAAAGTAGGCAACAACAATTATCATTTCCTGATGTAAAATAAGTTAATCTTCCCTAAAAACAGGTTGTGCTTTGTTCTACCATGGGGAGGGGTATCTCCTTAAGCCTCTTTTGATCTGTTTGGCATAATACTATGTCTTGAGGTGCGGCAGTTGAAGATGGAGACCATAGCTCTGTATTTAATTTAGTCATGCCAACTCCTTTATTATATTAAACATCTTAAGAAACAACTGTACCAAAGAAGAAAAACCATTGGTTATTATGAAAAAATATTGCAAGTATGAAAGCCACTCCCATTGATAGCTTCTATAGCAGACAGGACACCAGCTTTGACTTGACTGCATTGAAATTTGTGGATGAGTGTGATTTGAGTCGTAGCATATTATAGGAAAACTGCCATCTCAGTGCCCAATAGAATGTCTACATAGCCAAAATTATGTTTTCAATAATGGAATCATTCTTGCTAGTAAGAAAAATTTAGACAGTAGCTGTGTAAAAGTATATCATTGTACCGTCACATCAAAAATTGTCTCGAATAAAAATGCATTTGGCGATCGAGTTACTTGTACATAGTTTTCAATAGATATTTCACAGTAGAGTTAAATATGATAAGACATTGCATCGCATTACTGTTATCAAGTTTGTTGAGGTCTCCTGGTATCACATGAAGAAAAACCTGTCTGGTAGCATGAAACTCCATCTGTTGGGAGATGCAGAACAACAGATATGAGTTTTATATTTCTCTATCTGTTTGGATATATAAACGTTGTTATGTGTATATACAGCCTGACCGTTGTCACACAGGTATAGATTCAATATATCGATTTCATGTTTACTCCAATTGTAGGCTGGTTTTTTGTTCCAATTAGTTTAAGTATGTGTCTGTTTTGTGTCACTGCATTGTCGACAAATTGATTTGCACATTACCTCCAAAAGCAAGCAATTGTTCGAGTATGTATGATATATTTGAAGATTTAATACTTTCTTGTTTCCATAGTCATTTATTACTTTTGTGTCTATCTATGTACCTGTATGTTTATTCTGGTGACAATGAAAAAATGTGTTTTAAAATAAATTGTCAATAACACAAACATAAACTAATTTAGCATATGTCTCCTTTTATAGACAAGAGTTCTGATTGCACTTCCATTTTCCTTCTGGTATTTTTTTTTCAGGAAACATCAATACAGGAACCATCAGCAGCAAAATAACATGAATATCAGCATAAAAATCACCCATGTGGCCCTTCTTTCATTTTGTAGGGATCATTGCAACATTTAAGCCATGCCAAATAGGAATATTTGAAGCCTAATGACTATACAATACAATACGCTGGAACATACATTCTCATCTTTGCAGGTGGTATAGTGTCCGTCCAAAAGTGCTGGGTAAAAAAGACATACCCAGGCTCACAAGTATATCCACGGCAAATAAAAATAAATATACCAGTGTCATGTGGTATAAAATTAAAATTCGAGACATCCCAAAGCTGTCACATTTATTTATGTGATGTAAGCCTTTCAAAGAAACGAAGACAACAAAATAATCCAAAATGCATCAATGCATTGCATAGGGACAAATCTGACATCGATCTGCAAGTTATATCCATAGCAGTCTTTAAAGGAATTTGCCAGAGCTCATTTTAGGAGAACTAATGACAAAGGGAACTATGGTCAGAGGCATGAATTGATGTGAATTCAAAATCCTCTGCTTACAGGTTACCTGGGTTCAAAATAGGAAATATCATACAACCAGCCTTTAATCTTATTGGGTAGCTGATATGTGAGTCAGGAGTGTAATTTGTTTCTGCTGTCGGTCCTGGAATATGAATGTAGATGCTTTGCTAACTCTGAGATCTCTTTGATGTCATTGTTGGGTTTGCAATCATATGGGCCATGTTTTTTTCGGTACTATTTGATAGATACTTTATTGGTTATGTTGTGCTCTGGGCTGTGTGCTCTGACTCATAGTCATAATGGAGGCAGAGTGTGTTTATAATGTTGCAGATTCATAAATATCACAGAAAGGATGCACACCTTCTTTCTTTCTTTCTTTGCTGTAAACTCACCTGACTGACAAGTCAGGAGAACTTAAAAGGGATAGGCCTACCAAGTGTGTTTTTGTTTTTGGCAGAAGTAACAAAATTTGGTTTTTGAGTGGTTGGGCCTATAGATAAAGGAAACACTATAGTCGGTAGAAAAAAAGTTCAATGGTTGAGAGCACCAGTTTACAACCACCAGTTGTCTTTTATGGGTGTCTTCCTGTATCAGGTCAGGAGAGAAATTTGTTTTTTCCCATTTGTATTGACATATGTATGTTGTTGCTTTGGTAACTCCGAAATCTCTTTCCTCATTGTTGGGTTTGGAATTTATGAATATTGGTCATGTTCTTTGTACCATTTGATAATTACTTCATTGGCCATGTTGCGTTGTGGGCTGTGTTTACTCTGAATCATAGTCATAATAGAGGTAGAGTGTGTTTATAATGTTCCAGATTCAGAAATAGCACAAAGCAGAAATAGACCTTCTTTTTTTCTTTTGCTGTAAACCCAGCTGACTGACAAGTCAGGACAACTTAAAAGTGATAGGCCTACCAAGTGTGTTTTTATTCTTGGCAGAAGTAATAAAATTTGGGTTTTGGGTGGTTAGGCCTATACATACTAGAAACACTATTGTCTGTAGTTAAAAACAGTATTTCAGTGGTTGAGAGGACTGATTTAAGGTAGCGTTGGTGAACCTCCGCGTGTATACTGTGGTGGTCTTTAATCTGTTTTTCTGTCAAGGATAATATTTTTACACCCAAGTAACTATATATATTTATTTTTGCCAAGATCTTTAAATTTCATGTGGGCAATAAAAATTCGGAAAAAGCGCACCTGTGAGACAGGAGCCAGGCTATTGCATGAGGGTCTGTTTTCAAGGTTTTTTGAAGTGCAAATGAATAAGAATTTCCTGACAACCTTGAAATTTTGTGAAATGAAACTTTATATAGGTGTCCAGATTAGGCATTTTTGTTTTTCCTCTAAAAGGAATAGTTATCATTTAATCAGCTGTAGAAAGGATATCTTCTCAAATTGACCACTTTTCTGAGTTTAAATTCCGAACAGAACACAAAAATCAAAATATATCCAAACGCAGATTGCAGCACCTAAGTTATACTATTATCTTTTCATTCCTTTTTATTTCGTGAAGATTGGTCCACCCATTTTCAAGAAAATCAAAATCAAAATTAAAAAAGTCTTCCCCAAAACGAAACCGCAAAAAATGGCCCAAAAAAAGAAAATCTGGCCGTTTTTGGTAGCATTTTCGGCTGTTACTTTAGTTGTATACACTCCATCGTTACGACTCTTCTGTGAGAAGAAACCATGTGCTACTATACATTTCATGCATTATCATAAAAAATGAACATTAAAAGCCGTCAATGATTCATAATCTTTCAAGTCATTCCACTCAAACTTGACCTATTCTGTGGTTTCCGTGGGATGGTTTCTCATGTGGCCCGCTATAAAGACAATGAGAGAGGTGGGGGAATGAGGGTTACCATGACTCATTATCACCCGGGGCAACCAACTTTGGCGCCTGTGTTCAAAATGGCGTAGATAACAACCAACAACACGCGGTTTTACAGTTTGTTTGTCAAGTTACAAATGTGACATCGCGCACTGCTCATATGTTGGATGAAACATTGCAGTCTAGCAAATTTGGCATCGCTCACGACTCATACCACATAACAAAGCAGGGAATGAGAAATCCTTGGCTTACCGGTTACCTGGGTTTAAAACGGGAAATATCATACAGCCAGCCTTTTAATTTTATTGGATAGCTGATATGGTACTCGTAGATTGTATTTGTTTGTTTGTTTTGTACAACTGGTTACTGCACTTAACTTGATTCCCAATATCCTAGGTTAGTAAGACATTAGTATGTCATCTGCTCTATTACTTTGAACATCAAATTGTGCTGGAAGCTATGCAAAAACACCCATCGTGATTACACAACCATATTTTCTAGGTTTTTTTTAGAGTAGTTCAGTGATTTTTAAGGGCACAGGTGCTTTGGGCTCTATCATGTGATCTTCTCAGTGTTGGACTGAAGGACATTTATTACCATATTTTAGCTTACCAGAACAAAATGTGTGTGGCTGCTCATCTTTGCCATGTTGATCACTTTATATATTCATTCCAATGGAAAAGTCACTAAAGAAGGTTATATCTTCCTTAATTTTTAAGTCATTCCATTTGGGATTATGTGGAGACAATATGTCCCATTTAATCATATAATCTATTGTTGATATTACAAAGTAATATAAATTGCGGAACAGAAGTCATTTTTTCGTCTTCATTATATTAAGAGTATCAAGGAAGATTAATATTGCTCTAATACATATTTTTTTCATTAGTGGCGACATCAAGGAAGAAAATATTTTCATGATATTTGTTTGTTACTGTGTAGATGATATCAAGGAAAAAACATTTCCCACACTTAGCCATTCATTTCACTCGAGATGATATGCAGGGAAATCGAAATTTTGCCACCAGTGCCATTTATTCAACTGATGATACCTTTGATGAGAGCATTTTGACCTTGCCACTCATCGATGATACCATCAAGAAAATATTTGTCTCATTTCGTCATCTTAGCCATTGTGCCAAAGATGATGTTTGTTTGCCAGAGTAGATAATGTTTTGACATTGGCGCAGTCAAAATGAATGAAATTTATATGGCATTTTAATTACAGACTAGTTGACACTGTGAAATCGGTGTACCTCTTAATCTAAATATTGCCACCATGTTCATACTGTTGCTTTGTTAGTTACTCTGTGATGTCATGGCACTTTTTGTCAATGGAAAAATGTGAAAAGTTGTGATATTTTGTCAAGTCAAAGTTTCCGCCATTTCCGTTGTTGCACTTGTTGTTGCTTTTTTAGACAAAGCTTCGTCACTTCTAAGCAGCTTGTCATCTGAAGAAGAGGAGAATGATATGGCTGAACCTCTTCACAAAGTTAAAAAGAAAGTATATGTCAAATACAGTCTGCTACATGATAAGACATTAGCCGCTTGAAATGGATGCATAAAGTCGTATCATCTATTTTAAACTTGTACCAAGAATGTTCTTGACATTTTAAGAAATATCAGTGAGAGTGTGCTACTTCTACAGGATCAATGAACGACTTTTTTCATATTCTGGTATGTAAATCTAACGAAACATTCAGTTTAAAATAAATTTAAATTTTCTCAACAGGACGTCCTATATTTCAGTTCATTTTGAACTGGCAAATAGCTTATCTTTTGTGCACTCAGAAAAGTGTGAAGGGCACTGCTATCCAATGAAAACTTGATTCCTGACAGGAGTAGCTACTGCTGAAGACAGAGGGGGTACCGGGCATCTCGGCGAAGATGGGGCACTTTAAGACAATGAAAAAGGTCAGTGAAATTCAAAATTAATTTTGTCTTTTTCTCCAGAACCATTTACTGGTATTCATTACCCTATTCCTTAGTCCAGACTCTCTACATTCCATAAGCTAAGCTGTCACTGTCTAACCTTTATACACATGGAAGTACTATTGTCACGTTCTTTTGTAGAATTTTAACAGAGGGTGTATTAGCCCAAATTAATTATGGGTCTTCAATGCGTAACCACTCAGAACATGTTTAAGGTAAAGCACCAGTCTTTGTGCTGATAATATTTTGGGGTGGGTAAGTAAAACTCACGTTTTGCATGAAGTCAAACTGCAAATGGTAAACTTAAGTAGGAGACCCTTAGCAATCCTTAACTTATAACATTGTCACACCTTACGCTAATTACTAACTGGGATATAAATCTCCATTCCATTCAAAATTTGCAAGAATTATTCTGTTGTCATTACATGCCTGCTACTCATTTCCACTAATTAAATTGGCAGTTATTCTTATCTCACTCTTAATTGATGCACCAAGGGAAGAATTCAAATTGGACTCCAGAGAGTAAATGTGATGATATCCCAAATATCGGAAACCAAGGGATAACATCACATGTAAATATGGACATGACAGTAGGAGATGGATCAATGGTACTTTTATCTTAGCACTGAATGCAACTTTATTTCAATACTTACATACATATATAATAATTTGGGCGATTGAAGCAGAAATACCAGTTTCATCTAAGCATGGTGCCTAAGAGATAGGGGCAAAAGACACAAGAGTCCCAAAACAGCAATGCTGAATATGCCATCTTTGTGCTACATTCCTCTACAAATAAATCTGGCCATGGTGGAAGGCGCTTGAGTCAATCATGCTTGCCTGTATAGTCACAGTATAAGTCGGTGACTTGATGGGCAAAGAATTAAGATTCGATCACCGGGGAGTGACGTGAGGAAGGGACATGAACGATTAACAGGATGTCACAGCCACAGTGATATGTACTGCAGTTAAATCTACTCACTGCTGGCTGTGATCAATGGCCTATTGGCTTAATATGGTGAATCTATATACAGTTTCCTTGTTCCACCTACCTCGCTGCTTGCAATGTTTTTTACCACTACGATTCTGATAGCCTGGTATGTGCATCTTAAAACCCATGTCAAACATTCAATTTAATTTCTGTTATTTCGACTTCTTTTGTGTGTTAAAACACCGTGCTATAGAAAGCAATAGTCCACACTGTCTATCATGTCACAACATGGATACATTTTAGCCCCATAAAATGGACTCAGCCACTTATCTGTCATACTCAGATGGTACAAAAAAGGATCAGCAGTTTACAAAGGAATATTGAACATAAGCATCAATGTGCCATGAGGCACATCACTAAAGGAGAGTAACATTTATTTACCCTTACTGTGAAGTGTCAATGTGCTATGAGGCACATTGTTAAAGGGAAGGAGTTTCCTTGTAATTTTATTACCCTGACTGTGAACGCAAAATGAATTGTCATTTGTATATTTAAACCTTCCCCCAATAACATGGATTAAATAAGATCGTATTATAGTTATGAACATAGTGTATGGCAAAGAGAGGCACCAAGCTTAGCCTGCTGACGAGGCAACTTGACTTGTATGGACATGTAAGCACATGGATGGATGAATGGCCAACGAGGCACACAAAGATCGAGACTGAGCATTATAGTTTTGCGATGGATGATGGAACCATTGTATTATTTTAGAATCACTCGAAATGTGTGAGGATAGGCATGTTTGCCATTCAGTGGGCACGTCAAGTGAAATGAGCAAATGACTGTAGGTAAATGCTAAGGGAAACGTCAATCAACATTTCCTGGAACTATTTCCCTTTTACTGCAAGGTAGGAACTGTTTCTAGTCCTCTGCTGCCTGCAGCCGACACATCATTTTTGTGTCATCTGTCCTGGATTCCATATGAAAAGTTTCTCTTCCACGGACATTGACTACCAGGGTTGGAAAAATATGATGATCATAATTATATATTGGATAACACATACATGTCTGTCATATACATGTTAGCGCACGTCAGTACATTAATGCATAATACAAACCATTTTTTTCAAATATAGACTTTTGTCTTCGTTACATGAATGCATGCACTTTTTATGTACTATTTGAATGTAATAATCAGTATGTATAATGCATATAATCTCACAGAAGTAACGGCAATCACAACTTGTGTGATTCAAAGTCAAATAAGGAAAAGAAAGGTTGGTCATTGGCACATTTAAAACCACCTTTGTGTTTTGAGCAAAGCACGGAGGATGCTGTTGTGCTTTGGTGGATTTATGGGCTGCCACATGGCGACTGTTCCCTTCCCCCGAATACCTTTATCAGGAGCTTATTTAGATGCCTAGCAACCGTGTGTATAGATTTGTATTTAATGCTGCAATAGAGAACCTAGATGACAATGTTCTAGTCACGGGATGTGCAAGTGTCAGTACATATATATCTGTTAAGAAATCTTACGACATCGGCAATATTATGCATTGCTTGAACAGTTGTCACATTGCCATTGAATCATGCGACACTGGCTTTCTCAAAACAATATGTTTAACTACCAATTTTAAAGGAGATACAGCAAAATGATAAACTAGTACATGTAGTCTCCAGTTGTCAGTTTTACTTTGCGTGACAACAAAGACCCCTGTTCAGTTTTACATAAACAGTTGAGAAACCTCTAGGATGGTAAATGTTGAGATCATGTACTTATGCATCTAATACATTTTTCATGTGTGGCGGGAGACTGTGACATGAGCATGTTCATTGGAAAAGTCTGACACCAAATCTTTGGATTCTATACATAACAATGCAAACACATGTACTTTTCTTTTGATGAAAAGTATTATCAGTTAAAATTTTTAACAAATTTAGCACAAATAAACTGACAGATTCTCAATTCACACAGATAACCGTTGCAACATAATTGAACAAATGAAATCATTTGTGGCACGTAATGCGTCCCTTCATGTTCAAATCATAACATGATTCCATGTTTGTGCTGTTCAACAGAGAAACAAATGGCATTCTATTTAAGAACACAGTAGTTTAGTTAGAGCATGACCTCAGAATACTGATGAATGCTGTAAGCTTCCAAAAGACATAGAGCAAAAAATATGACAGTACTGGGGAATATGAAAGGACCATTACATTGTGAGAGGTGACACAAGCTACAGCCTTATATGTCTGCCCTATCACAGCTAAATTGAGTGAAACCTGTACGTGTCCTCACCAGACAGCATGAAATATGCAGATGTCCAGCGAACTTAATTTAATTTCATCAGTGATATATAAGTATATGTTGCCTAACCTGAAGAATTCCAAGAAATTAAATGTTGATGAACAGTCATATGAGTGTTGTTTCCCCATACAGATACTGGGTGCCTGGTGTGAAGGCTTCAACAATATAGTTACCACAAGGAGGCATTATCCATCGTTTGGTTAGTTTTACAAATATTCACGTCAAGGCATAAAAAACGGAAGAGAGACAAAACAAAAACAAAAAAACCACAAAAAAACAAACAATCCCCCCCCCCCTAAAAACAAAGAAAAAAAAACTGATCAATATTAGAACTACGGAAACTTTGGCAGGCCAGGTTGAGTCCATGTACCACATTGGTAGACTGCTCCTAGCACATTATCAGTTGCACCCATTTGTACTGTGGAAGACTATACAGCAGCACTACCAATGAGTTTCAAGGGGACATATCAAAACTGCCTCGTTTTCCAGCACAATTCTGATTCACCTCCCACTTGATTCATTGCTCAGCAGCACATACTTTTCACTCAGCTATTTACACAGGTGAGGGCCCTCATAGTATCTGACTCATATCTTAGCACTCCTTCTTTGTTGTAGTCATACATTTGTGCCAAAGATAACAAACGGATGGTTTTGTATGCAATAAGTGCTGCGGTAGACCAATGCTCAACCAAACATAGCAAAGGTGAATTCAGTCCATAGAGGAACGATTTTACATGTTGAATTCTTTTTGTGAAGATATTTAATGTATGGACTCAATCAACATTCTCAGGAAGACCCAGAAGAGGTTGCCTCTAAAGCTGTACATCGCAAAACATATCTTTGTACATAGGCTATCGCATTCTCCATGTGATGTCTTTCCGAAGGCTTGAAATGTGTTTGCAAAGACTGCCACATATATTTTCCAGCAGTTTCAGTGACTTATCCTGCAGAGCTTGCATTTTGGTAGGAATTTGTTGCCGTCTCTCCTCTGGTTTCTGGTGAAGAAGGACAAACCATAGAGAGCCGACTTTGTCTATATATATATATATATATATATATATATATATATATATATATATATATATATATATATATGTATATATATGTATATATATATATATATATATATATATATATATATATATATATATATATATACATATATAGAGAGAGAGAGAGAGAGAGAGAGAGGGAGGGAGAGAGAGAGAGATATCATTGAAAATAAAATAAAGGGAAAATCTGTAGCAAATCAATCTTTGACATCCAGGTGATTCAGTGTGAGTGACAAGGGTTGGCAGCACTTGGCACATGTAAAGCGCCAGTAAAAATTGTGGGTCCCCAGGCCAAAGTGTTTGTCAGCAGGAGGTTTTGTCATTGCGATGCAAATTTGGTGTGTAGAGATCAAAGTTGTATCCACGTGTTGCAGGCCAATGGCATAGCAGTATTGCATATTATTCTGATATAATATTGAAACAGTTCTTTTTTTTCCATGGTGTAACTATTTGGGTGATTCTGAAGCTGAGCAAAGAACAACTGTCGATTTTAATTAGTGCAAATGAGTAGCAGGCATGCAATGACAAGAGAATTATACTTGTAATTTTGACTCATTGGAGAGCCATGTTCCAGTTAGTTTTAAGTGTAAGGTGTCACAGTGTTACAAGTTAGGGATTGCTAAGGGTCTTATTACATTTACCGTTTGCAGTTTCACGTCATGCAAAACGAGAGCTGTACATAACCACCCAAAAGTAATATCTGCTTAAAGACTGATGATTTAACTTAAACATGTTCTGAGTGGCTACGTGCTGAAGACACTTAATTAATTTGGGCTAATACAGCCTTTGTAAAAAACCAATAGAAAAGTGTGACAATAGCACTTCCATGTGTATACAGGTCAGACAGTGACAGGTTAGCTTATGAAGTGTGGAGAGTTTGGACAATGGAAAAGGGTAATGACTGCCCCGAAGTGACATCGATGAAATTCAAAAAGGAGTAATGCAGGAAGTATATCACATTGTCACTATAGTGTGGGGGCACATGGAGTCCCGTGGGCTTTTGATGAAGATTTTATAAAACCTACTCAGAAATGTTAAATACATCTGAAATAACAGAAAAAACATGTTGGCACTTTGCCAACTTGTTAGATTCAAAATGGCCGCCATTTTTCAAAATGGCTGCCAAATTTTCATTTTTTGTTCCAATTACAGGTCCCTTAAAGATCCTTGCAGTATAAAGCACCTGATTTGAGTATTTATTTTCATAACTCCCGGCTATAAAGTTGGATTTTTATCTTCAAATTGAATCTTAGTCATTTTAGGCTCATATTTTCTTAAAAATATCAAATCATTGGATCAAAAGAATGTAAACCGAACTGAGATAAATGACTTTATTTTGAAACAATATTATGACACCAGTATATTACTACAATAAAGGGCATCATCACCTCCCTTACCAAGTTCATACCTGTGTGACTGGGGGACCTATTTTAAATTATCATTATTCTCACCTTCATCATTGTCACTCTCATATTGTGAGTTTACATTGGAACAGTATTATGAAACAAGTGTATTGCTACAATAAATGGCATCATCACCTCCATTATATAGTTCATATTTGTATGATTAGGATGATTATTTTAACCATCATCATTTTTTTCTTCATCATTGTCACTCTCATATTGTGAGTTAACATTGAAACAATATTATGTATGACACAATAAAGTGTATTGCTACAAGAAATGACATCATCACCTCCATTACCCATTTCATATTTCTATGATTAGGATAACTGTTATAACTATCATCGCTCTCATCTTTATCATTGTCACACTCTCGTATTGTGAGTAAACATTAAAACAACATTATGACACATTTAAGTGTATTGCTACATTAAATGACATCGTCATCTCCACTACCAAGTTCATACTTGTGTGATTAAGATAGCTATTTTAACTATCATCGTTCTCATCTTCATCATTGTCACTCTCATATTGTGAGTTGTGGTGTCCAGCTGGTTACTGTCCTACACAGTGGAAGCTGGCCGTATTTGGTGATTGCCATATACAGTGGCAGTCTGCCATAGCAGTTGGCTTGTTCAGTTGGACGATGAACATGAAAACAGTTCATCATAATTCCAGAGTCATCAATATGTTGGATTTACTTTTGGTACTTCATCCAAAATCTATCATTTATGCCAGTTGAGCCACAGGCAAGAAGTTCACCAAGATCAAACTGTAGTGCACAAGTGATATGTGAACTGTTCTACATGTGCTGTACATGGCAATGACCAGCTAGTAGGATAAGCTGAGATGCACCTTGCATTATTATTAGGTGGGATGAATGTACTGGGATGAGGGTGGGGGGAAACCTTACGACCAAATTTAGTAAATTTCATCTTCTAAACACATAAATTCTGACTACAAAAGTTTGCTTTCTGTTAGATACTGCCCAGATTTAATATTTTTCTAGTGGTTACGTGGGTGTTTAACACTCTCTGGCTGAGAATAGGCTAATAGAGTTGGTATGTTTTCACATGGGCACATTAAGTACTGGAGGGTATTGTCATCACCTACATCGTCAGTCCATCTGTTCATCCGTCTTGTCAATGTTACCTTGATATTTCAAAAAATATTCGCCATAGTTGTACCAAATTTTTATCGGAGATGCAACTTGTTATGGACCAGTTAGCTATTGAAAATTAGCATCCTCTTATTATTTTTAAACTTTTAATCAAACTTTTTAGGAATTTATTTCAAGGGCGTCTGAGTGGCGCACAAGGGGACGATGTTACCATATTATCTTCAAAAATATTTACCATAGCTTTACTAAACATTTGTCACAGAAGAACCTTATAATGGCCTAGGTTTCTAACGAAAACAAGCTTCCTCTGATTATTTATTAACTTTTTATGAAACTTTTTAAGTATTCATTTGAAGGCCGTCTGATTTGCGTCAATCCTGACGATGCTGCCGCGATATATCGAATAATTTTGATCGCACCTTTACCAAATTTTTGTCAGACATGCATCTTCTGATGGACCAGGTTCATATTAAAAACTATTATTCTCTTGGTATTTATAAACTTTGTATGGAACTTTAAAGTATTTATTTCAAGGCCGTCAGAGTGGCACACAAGGAGACAATGTTACCATAATATCTCAAATAGGATCTATCGCATCTTCATCAAATTTTCATCAGAGATTGCTAAAAATAATGATAAATTGAATATTCACAGAAAAATTGATGGTGATAGGTTTGGGGAGAGAAGAAAATTAATTTATGTTTAGTTCTATGGTTCAATTTTTAATCATTGACCGAGAGCGTGAAATGAATCAAGGCAGATTCAGATAATGTACAAAACCAGTGTATTTATGAACATTATAATTTTGTTGTCAATACAAAAATTATGAAAAAAAGAAGCAAATTTCATTAGAGATGCACATTATAAAGGGCTATGTTCCTATTCCTCTCATTATTTGAAAACGTTTGAAGTTTTTTTTGACGCTCTCTGATCATGATTCAGATTCAGATTCTTTTATTCGACATTAAATTCAATACATTTCAATTGTTAGGTAATAATGACAGAATTATATATAGACAAATGCAAAACAAACAATAGGAAATATAGTATACTATTACCACAGAGAACAGATAGTCAGGATGACCCAGCTAAGGATGAAAACATCCGCTCTCGCATGGGCAACCTAAATAAATTTACCTGATAAGGTAACACCTTGCTTCAGAACAAAGCACCACATGTGTGTTAGCTGTTGGGCACTAAGATGGCGGTTTTCCTAAAATAGTCTACAACTCAACTCACACTTACTTACGTTCTCAGAGAGAGATAATGAAACAAAAAAGAGTTGACAACAAAAAGGACAAAGAGTCAAAATACAGACAACATGATAGCTACACCATGATAAAGGGCAAAACTTCCCTTTTGTGCACAGTCATTTATTTAACTAACTCTCACTTTTATTTCCAAACCGGTGAAAACCTTTTATTTTATATATGGAGACACCATTTACTTGTCATAGAATTCCTACAAATCGTAGGAGGCACACTCTGATCACAGCACAATCACTCTTAATGTTGAATAATTTAAAGGAACAGGGAGTGAAGGCTTCCTGTAATGAGCTTGGAATGGAGGCTTTCTATTGTACTTAGAGTGAAGATTTTCTAATGCACTAGCTTGGGCTTCTCATTACAGTATCATGACAAAAAACGGCCTATAATAATAATTGGACAACATGTTTTAGAAGGTCCTATCATTACATCAAAATATTCTGTTAAGTTGAACAGATAAATCCTATGCACATTGAGTACCCCCTTTTTGATAAGTAACACTTTGACAATCTTTCTGGTAGTGTATATTGTGTTATTGCATACCGCTTTGCAGTAAAGAACTGTTTTAAGTCAATTCTGTTGAATATGTATCAAGCAAATTCAAAGTAGTTATGCCACAACTGTCAGGATACAACATAATGTGTTCATAACTTTAACCATTGTACATTAGCTGTCATTGTTATTCATATGGCAGCTATGTTAAG
Source organism: Hermodice carunculata (assembly GCA_964020975.1). Taxonomy (NCBI): domain Eukaryota; kingdom Metazoa; phylum Annelida; class Polychaeta; order Eunicida; family Amphinomidae; genus Hermodice; species Hermodice carunculata. The sequence goes on along the minus strand of CAXHWN010001009.1, from coordinate 832,624 downwards.
AACAGATAATTCACAAGACTTCTCATAATTGATTAATATGCTACTCATGACTAAAGGGCCTGTATTTGTTTGTCAATTTAACATTATAAATAGAACACTATGAACAAGTGTGGTTGACTATACTCTGGGAAGTGTCGATGTCATTACTGATGGTAATGTACCTTGTTGGGGTCTGTGACGTAATGAAACAAATGTAAAAAATCACTCCATTTAATTGGGCTAAAGCTCTATTAATTTTTGCTGGGGGCAATTTCAAAGGCATTATAACCATAGCCTAATGGGTCAACAGAAGTGTTCATCCATAAGGTAGTCTATCTAAATGATCTATTTTGCCATCATACCATCGGCTGGGTCTCTAAGAAGCAAGCTTCAATACCAATCACCTAGCCAAAAATAAAATGAACAGGGAGTGGAGGCTTCCTGTAATGAGCTTGGAATGGAGGCTTTCTATTGTACTTAGAATGAAGATTTTCTAATGCACTAGCTTGGGCTTCTCATTACAGTGCATCAAATGACACTTCTAAAAAGGAATGGTCGAATGGAGGCCAATATGCGTCAATGCCAAAATCGGTATGGCGCAGTTCATTGGAATTGATCCAGTACAATTTTCAAACTTGTTTCATTTGACATATTTTATTCAAGTTTTAAATTCAGTGTTTTGGAGGAAAAAGTTCCATTAAACCCAAGTTAAAATACTTTCTCACAGTGATTTTGTTATTATTTATTGCTGCATACCAAGCTAAAGGTCACTAATTCTATCTACTGGTCGGAATTATAAAGAAAAATAGTGTTTTTCTGTGAGTACATCAAACCCCGTTATAATAGCATATTATACATCATAGATGTAGATGTGAATATATTTTGTGCTGGAATGCTAACATACAAATATAGCCATGTAAGTATGTATGTAATTATGAAGTCGGTTGCACAGGTGATATTTAAAGGCATAGAATTTAACTTGAAGGTCATATTTCAAAATTCATCTCGGAGCACCAGTTTGCCAATTAGGTGGCACCACTAAATTTAATTTCCAATAGACGGCTATATATCTCATACTTATCCTAGCATATCTGAGAGTAAAACCTTTAACTTTAAGGAAGACTATGCTCAGCGATTAAGTTCAAGCCTGACTGACAAAATAAGAGGCATCAACATATCTGATGAGCACCAAACTTTTGACTTTGCCCCACCTAAAAGCAGTAATGTTAGATTTTTACCTGTCCGTACCCAATATCACTTTTAAATTTTTCACCTTCAGGAAAAAATGCCTAAAATTAATTATTCCAATCAAGTGGTATCAGCTGTGGTCAAGCTGAGGAATTAGTGATGGGGGCGGTAATATAAATTCATGAGAGGTCCGCTATCACCTGTTGTGAGGGCAACATAGTTCATCCAGTTTGCAATTTCAGTAAGAAACTGATCACAAAAGTCACAAATGCATGCTGTGTCTGCCGGGGTAATTAGCCTGGTGCATTCATCCATACTTCAACTGCAGTAATTCTTGTTGGGATGACAGTTACAAACTCAAAGTGTATATGAAGAACAATGCAATATGGTTGGTACTGTAGTGGCACACGTGTTGCTCCCTGGTTGTGTCACATCCATGTAGATAACTTTTTTTGGTAATTTTTAATTCAATCTTACAAATTCATACCTGCAAACGTTTGTACATACTTACAAGCATGTGCGCCAATTTGCCTTGGAAAATCATAGCGTTAGATATAGTCCTTAACCTCAGCAAAGTTGGGATTTCTGCTAAAGTATCCACTTCAGACACACCGCCTTTTAAAGACTGCCAGTTCATGCTTGTGCCAGGTTTGGTATCTGTACGTGTCACGGTATAGGAAACATCGACCCACTAAAGCAACAATGACCTGAGTGAAAATTAAGCACTTTTGAATTATAGATCCCAAAGGATAAGGAAGATCCATCCTCTTCATATTTATAGCATTCCATGTTTAAATCTGTTAAAATTAACCATTTTAGGGACCAAACATTGAATGCTAAATGGCCTAAGTCATCAAACAACACTTCTGTTTAGTCTTTCTGAAAAACTGAAAATTCATTTATTTTATAAGAACCAATTATATGAGATATCTTATAACGGCGTATATGATGACATGTTCAAATTGAGTACAAAAGGTAGCTATAATTAAATGCTGATCTATAGGAACGTTGGCATAAGTCAACACATTTTGGCCTATGTCATGCTTATATCGAATTTAAATATATTTTGGCCTAAGTCAACCAAATTTGGACAAAAAAGTTATCTTTCTATGGCTACATTGGGTGCAGTATAACATTATTGATATTGGTCATGAAAAACATGTTACAGCTCTTCATTTATGTGATAAAACTGGAAGATGTTGGTTAATAACATGGAAGTGGGACGGTTTTGGCCGCTTTCTCCCTCCCCCCCCCCCCCAATTACTTAGACCACTTTTTACTTTAGTGGAAAGATATGTTATAGACAAGTATTGTGGATGGTAAAGTGGTATCTGCAATAAGGGGCAAATCATTGGGCGCGATCCCGAAGAGGCGAGAAATTAATAAAAAGAGGATCATGATGATCCTGTGCTCAGCTGACATGCATCTGCTTATTTTTTAAAATTTACCCAAAAATTTATGCAAAAATCAATGCAGTGTGACATAAGTATGGCGAAAATTATCTAAGTTGTTTCCATTTCAAGAAATGTCCATGTTCAGGTTTCGTAAATTTTTTTTTTTATTTTGTACTTTTGAATGAAAATAAAATAAAAATGAATGAAAAAATTGAACCCAGTCAAGCTTTGAAGAACTCTGTTTGACCCTTCTACGAGGAACATATCCACCAAGTTTCAGCTTCATCCAAGTGACAGTTCTGGAAAAGGAGTCGAAAACAACAAAAACACACAAAAAATCACCAAAAACAAAGGGAAAAAAATTGCAGCACCACCAACGAATTCTGAACAAAGAGTTCCCAGGAGTGTCCCCGTGAGATATCAAAGCAACTGGGTGAGCGGTTTCTGAGAAGATATTTTAAGATTTGCCCCCCCCCCCCCAAAAAAAAATCATAATGACCATTTGAACCAACTTGGTAGAGACTCACCCAGGGTACATCCCCACCAAGTTTGAAGTAAGTTTGGCTTACGGTTTTTCAGAAGAAGTCGAAAATACATATTGTGGACGATGACGGATGGACAGATGATGGACCCTCAAAAAGCTCAGCTAGCTGAATAGTGAGCTGAGTTAAATATGTGAATTAGCATTACAATGTCCATTGACTTGCATAGTAATGAATAGGAAAGCTGCATTGACCAATAAGTACCTGAATTTAAGAAATCGTTAAAAATCAGAAATCTACAGCAGTGCCACCTAGTGAACAACTCTATTAGATCCTTCTACAAGGAACAGTTCCACTAAATTTCAGCTTCATCCGAGTGACAGTTCTGGAAAGGAGTCGAAAACAACAAAAACACACAAAAAATCACCAAAAACAAATGGAAAAAAATTGCAGCACCACCTGGTGAACAAATCCTGAACTAAGAGTTCCCAGGAGTGTCCCTGTGAGATATCAAAGCAACTGGGTGAACGGTTTCTGAGAAGATATTCGGATATGATGGTTCTGGAGAAGAAGTGGAAAATAGCAAAAACATACAAAAATTCATAAAAAAAAATAGAAAAAAAATTGCAGCGCCACCTGTTGAACAAATTAAGAACTACGAGTCCCTGGCAGGCTCCCTGTGGAGTATAAAAGCAATTGGGTGGGCGGTTTCGTAGAAAAAGATTTTTTAAGATTTGCACCAAAAAAGAACTAAAAAATTCATAAAAAATTCAAAAATCACTGGAGCGTGACCATTTGAGCAAACTTGGTAGAGACTCACCCAGGGTACATCCCCACCAAGTTTGAAGTGAATCTGGACGACGATTTTGGAGAAGTCAAAAATGTGAATCAGCATTAGAATGTCCATTGACTTGCATAGTAATCAATAGGCAAGCTGCATTGGCCACCAGTTACCTGAATTGAAAAAATCACAAAAAATCAGGAATCCACAGCAGTACCACCTAGTGAACAACTTTGTTTGATCCTTCTACAAGAAACATATCCACCAAGTTTCAGCTTTATCTGAGTGACGGTTCTGGAGAAGTCGAAAATAGCATAAACGTACAAAAATTCTTTAAAAAATAGAAAAAAATCGCAGCACCACCTGGTGAACAAATTATGAACTAGGTGTCCCTGGCAGGGTTTCTATGGAATATCAACGCAATTGGGTGGGCGGTTTCGGAGAACAAGATATTTTTAAGATTTGCCCTCAAAAAGAACAAAAAAATTCATAAAAAATCCAAAAATCAATAGAACGTGACCATCTACACAAACTTGGTAGAGATCCACCCAATGCTCATCCCCACTAAGTTTAAAGTAAATCTGGCCAAAATTATTCAAGTTATAACCATTAGAAGAAATTTCCATGTTAAACTTTCCTATTAAAACTTTTGTAAAGATTTTTGGAAAAAATTCATTTAATTTCCAAAAATCACTACAGAATGACCATTTGAAAAAACCTCATAGAAACCCACCCAAGGTGCATTGCCACCAAGTTTGAAGTTAATCTGGCGGACGCTTTTGGAGGAGAAGTCGAAAATGTGAATTAGCATTAGAATGTCCATTGACTTCCATAGTAATCAACAGGAAAGCTGCATTGACCGAGAAGTACCCAAATTGAAAAATTCGTAAAAAGTCAGGTATCTGCAGCATTCCCACATAGTGAACAACTTTATTTTACCCTTCTACAAGGAACATATACCCCAAGTTTCAGCTTAATCTGAGTGACGGTTCTGGAGAAGAAGTCAAAAATAGCTATAACACACAAAATTTCGAAAAAAATAAGAAAAAAAATTACAGCGCCAGCTGGTGAACAAATTAAAAACTAAGAGTCCCAGGGAGCGTTACTGTGTGTGATATCAAAGCAATTGGGTGAGCGGTCTCGGAGAAGAAGATTTTTTAAAATTTACCCAAAAAAGAACAAATTCATTAAAAATCCAGAAATCACTGCACCGTGACCATTTGAACAAACTTGGTAGAGACCCACTCAAGGCACATCCCCACCAAGTTTGAAGTGGATTTGGCCAATGGTTTTTGAGAAGAAGTCGAAAATGTGAATTGTGGACAGACAGATGACGGACGATGGACGGACGACGGATGGACGATAGACGACAGACGCTAACAAAAGCTCAGCTGACTGACAAGTCAGCTGAGCTAAAAATGTGTGTTGAACAACCAGTCTTTGCGTGCATTTGTCCATTGGATATAAGGATACCCAGTACCTGTTGAGACATACAATGTTCAAAAAGCAAAGTTCAAGGCAACGAACAAAACTTCACCCTGTGTGTGAAAATACAGTCACTTGGAACTATGAATAAGATATTATTGTATCTGTCCCACATAAGCGTGTGTTCTTCACATTTCTAAATTAATGACTGTGCATAAAACAAAATCTTTCCTGCATGAGGTTGTAAATACCATGTAGTCTGCACTTTTTACTCTTGGTCCTTTTGGTTGTGAAATCTTTTTGTGCTCTCTCTCTCTCTCTCTCCCTCTCTCTCTCTCTCTCTCTCTCTCTCTCTCTCTCTCTTTTTCTCTCTCACACACACAGACATAAACACACTCTCTCTCTCTGAGAAGGTACGTCCATATATATATATATAGAGAGAGAGAGAGAGAGAGAGAGAGAGAGAGAGAGAGAGAGAGAGAGACAGAGAGAGAGAGAGAGACAGAGACAGTCATTTACTCAGGATAGATTATATTCAAACTTTGCATGTATTAAGACCTATCGCAATTCAGAGAAGAGGGACCATCAGCAGCAACATGCCTGGCTAAAAAGTAGCTATTTATAAAAATAATTATATACAATATCTCATCATGCCAATCCCATAATGAGATTAATGAATTAATAAATAACTGTACTGAAGGAAGTCAACACAGTGGTTATGAAAAAAATGTTGCAAGTATGAAAGTCACTTTCATTGATAACTTTTACAGCAGACACGACACAAGTTTGACTTGACTGCAATGAAATTCGAAGGTAAGTGTAAGTGGAGTTGTAGTAATATTTTCGGAAATCTGGTATCTCCTCCCCCCAACAGTGTGTGAACATGGCAAAAAATTATGTTTCCAATAATTGAATCATCCCTGATAGTACACAAAATTTAGACAGCAGCAGTGTAAAAATGTCTCATTGCACCTTCACATAAATAATTGTCCCGGATCAAAAACACATTTGGCGATCGCGTTACTTGCATTTAGTTCTCAATCGATATTTCACAGTATAGTAAGGTATGATAAGACATGGAAGCGCATTACTAATATCAAACTCATCAAATTGTCCTGGTATCACATGAAGAAAAGCCTGTCCGATAGCGTTAAACTCCATCTCATTCAATCAGATTTTGGTTTTATATTTCTCTATCTGTTAAGGTACATACAGGTTGTTTCATGTGTGTGCAATGTAACATTTGTCACAAAGGTATAGATTAGGTATATCTATTTCATGCTTACTGCAACTACAGATTAGTGCTTTGTTCTCTTTACTTTAAATATAGTCTGTTTCTGTCACTGCTTTGTCGACAAATTGATTTGCACATTACCTCGAAAAGGCAGGCGATTGTTCGGGTATGTATGGCATATTTGAAGATTTATTGCTTTCTTACTTGCGTTGTCATCTATGTTTTTCTGTCTATCTATGTACCTGTATGACTATTCTCGTGGTGGTGGTGGTGGTGGTGGTGGTTGGTGGGGGGACGTTGGGTAGAAAAATGAAACTCTGGTCACAAGAATCAATTGAAGTGAATCCAAAATACTCCACTGACAGGCTACCTGGGTTCAAAACGGAAAATATAATACAGCCAGCCTTTAAAGTTCCTGGATTGCTATTTATAGATTGGGGGGGGGGGGGGGTGCACAATTGGTTACTGTATTTATAAACTTGAATCTGCTGGGTAAGTAAGACATTACTATGTCATCTGCTATAACTTTGAACATCACATTAGGCTTCAAGCTATGGAGAACACCCATGATGATAACACACCCATATTTTCTCAGTTTATTTAGAATAGTCCATCGATTTTAAGGCACTGGTGCTTTTGGCTGTATTGTGTGATCTTCCCAGTGTTGGACTAAAGTATATTTATTACCATATTTTAGCTTACCAGAATGAAGTGTGTGTGGCTGCTCATCTTTGCCATTTTGGCCACTTTATCTATCCATTCCAATGGAGACGACATCAAAGAAGGTAATATTTTCCTTCATTTCTAGTTGTTGCATTGGGATATATGTGGAGACAATGTGTCCCGCTTAATCATATAATCGATTCCATATTTTACAAAGTAACATAATTTGTAGACGTTAGCGATTTTTTCCTCGTCATTATGATGAACTGATGGGCAAATATTTACGGAATTATTTTGCACCACCTTACTACGTTATTACATTTAGGATTATATCAATGGGTACAAATATTTGCTACTTCCATAGTTATTATATGGAGCATATCAAGGATGATTAATTTTGCTGTTTTACTATTTTTTTTCCACAAATGGCGACAACCGGGAAAAATATTTTTATTATTGCCATTTGTTACACCATGGATGATATCAAGGAAAGCAACATTTTCCCCCACTTTGCCATTTATTTTACTCGACATGGTATGCACCAAAACCGAAACTTTGCTGGCAGTGTCATTTACTTAATTAGTGATCATTTCAATAAGGGCATTTTGGCCTTGCCACTCATTGATAATATCATCCAGAAAAATTTTGCGTCATTTGGTCATGTAAGCCAACATGATTGGTGTAGTCAAAACAAATTCACTTTGAAGCCAATATTAAATTATGTAATGACATTCAAAAAGGGCTTGATCGATATCTCAGCCCAACATTGTCAATGTGTCCTTTTTTAAAGGGGAAAAGAATGAACTTTACATGGCATTTTAATTACAGACTAGGTCACACCTTAAAATTGCTGTACCTCTTAATCTAAATTGTTCCACCATGTCCATACTGTTACTTTGTTACAGTTACTCTATGATGTCATGACACTTTCTTAAAAGCATTAATGTGAGAAGTTGTGATATTTTTATTACTTCCATTTGCAGCCATTTCCATTGTTGAATTTTTTGGTTGTGTTTTCAGACCAAGCTCCAGCACTTCTTAGCATCTTGTCATCTGAGGAAGAGGAGAATGACATGACTGAAACTCTTCACAAAATTAAAAAGAAAGTATCTGTCAAATACAATCTCCTACATGATAAACATTAACTGTTAGAAATGGATGCATAAAGTCGTATCATCTAGTTTAAATTTGCACCAAGAATGTTCATGACATCTAAAAAAATATCAGCGACATTGTACTAATAGAGGATTAACGAACAACTTTTTTGTTCCTATTCCGGTATGTAAATCCAACGACACATTGAATCTGAAATAAATTTTAATTTTCTCAACAGGACATCATATATGTCAGTTCATTTTAAACTTCCATATAGATTAACTTGTGTGTGCTCAGGAAAGAGCAAGAGTACTGCTGTCTAATGAAAAGTTTACTACTGACAGGAGTAGCTACAGAAGACGGAGGCGTAGATCCGGAAGAAGACGGAGGTACTACAGTTCTCGGCGAAGACGGCGCTCAGGGATATAATACCAGTTAGTGAAATTCAAAATTAAAACTTAATTCTCCATACATATGATAGTAGAAGTGTAAAAGTTGGCCACCATATGTTTCATATGGTGGCTGCTTGGAGGCGACATAAAAATGGCGATCCAGGGCTGCCTATTATATATGCTGCCACTGGCCCGATATTACTGGTGACATAATGCTCTTACACTGTATTGATGGTCCCAATGATTCACTAATTTTTATGATGTTTAGGAGTCAGAAGTGTCTTTCAATAGTGTAATGCTTGATGACATCTATCTTATACAAGATCAAAACCATAACTGTTGATTAGTACTTTCTCACTACAGCAAAGTTGTCAATGGCTGACACATGTGTTTTTTATATTGGGCTCATCTTTAATGACGGATGCATATTTTGTGGACACAGGCCACCAAAGACTTTATATTCTAAAAAACCACAATCACAAACAATTAATATACCGTCACACCTTCTTAGGCTGCCAGCAACAGAAGCTTGAAGTAAAGGTGTCCATTGCTGATACATTTATTTCAGGGGTCTAGACAATGATGGCACTGTTGTAAGAGTAACAAGGGTTTACTGTCATAAAAATTAAAGTTTACCTGCCTCTCTACCTCCTTAACTCTTACCAAGCCAGTATACTAGTGATGTGGAATAAGGCTACAAGCATTCTGTAGACTTTCGTGGACGCATGATATACATATTTGCCATTAAAAGACATGCCAAATGTTAACTTTAAAAGTTATAATCAACATTGAGGGTTTATCCATGCAAGCAATACCTTGCAGCATTCATAAACAAAGGTTTCTCAAATGTTCATGCACAATTACCAAACATGAACATACATTATCCTCTTACGTAGAGCCTCCAAATTAATTCACAAACACATTACCACATTACCCATAATCGAACATTTCAATTATCTCAGGGTAAATATGTGGAAATTATATAATGCCATTGCTGAAATGTGATAACGACATTCATTGTAAATAATTCCATATGAAACTTTGTTTATGCTTTCAGTGACCAAAGATGCTGTAGACTTCAGTACACTGTTTGTGTAGGAGTGGCTAGTGACAGGGTGATATACTTCTGGCATTACTCCTCTGCAATTTCATCGATGTCATAAAGAAATAAAGTATTACTCAACATGAACTTTTTGTCATACTTCAATACCATGATTTAATTTTTCATAATTTCCAATTGCAAAGCAGCCCTTGTCATGTATGTAATTTGGTAACAGCAACTGTGTTTTTGTCCTTCCGTCCACAACCACTTCGGGGCAGTCATTACCCTTTTCCATAGTCCAAACTCTCCACACTTCATAAGCTAACCTGTCACTGTTTGACCTGCATACACATGGAAGTGCTTTTATCACATTTTTCTATAGATTGTTGACAAAGGCTGTATTAGCCCAAATTAATTAAGTGTCTTCAGCAGGTAACCACTCAGAACATGTTTCAGGTAAATCACCAGTCTTTACGCAGATATTTCTTTTGGGTGGTTATGTACAACTCTCGTTTTACATGCCATGAAACTGCAAACGGAAAACGTAAGTAGGAGAACCTTAGCAATCCTGAACTTGTGACACTGTGACACCTTACACTTATAACTAACAGTGATATGACTCTCCAAAGAGTCAAAATTGCAAGAATAATTCTCTTGCCATTGCATGTCTGCTACTCATTTCTACTTATTAAAATCGACAGTTGTTCTCCACTCAGCTCCACCGTCAGCCAAATAGATACACCATGGAAAAAAACTGTTTCAATATTATATCAGAACGATATGCAATACTGTTGTGCCATTGGCCTGCGGCACATGGATGCAAGTTTGATCTATTTACACTAAATATGCATCCCAATGAAAAAACCTCCTACTGACAAACACTTTGGCTTGGGTAACCACAATTTTTACTGGTGCTTTACGTGTGCCAAGTGCCTGCCAACCCTTGTCACTCACACTGAATATATATATGTGTGTGTGTGTGTGTGTGTGTGTGTGTGTGTGTGTGTGTGTGTATGTGTGTGTGTGTATACATATCTTCAGTTAAACACTGGCGGGTGGTTTAACTATGATAAGCTATCCAGCTAAAAAGGGTACATATTGGTTCAGGGGTAAGTCAAATTGTACTTATTTGAACCTGTACTTTACAAATTTAGTAATTATTGCTTGTTTGACAGGTATTCTTTGATAATGAAGCTCTGCATTTATAAGAAAAACATATTTCGCCAATTCATCATTTGCAACGTTCATATTTTTTCATTATGTGGGTTGTCTTTGCTGAATATGTAGCTACGACAAGGAGACGCTTCTCAGAGAGATATCTACTCGTAATAGGCTCCGAAACATACTGAGTAGTCACCCATTGAAGACCCTTAAATTTATTTGAGCTGATGCAGACTGTGTCAAAATTTTACTCAGGAACGTGTGCAATATGGACAATAGTTATCCCATATGTATATAGGTTAGACAGGGACAGGTTAGCTTATGGAGAGTAAAGAGTTCGGTCTGGGGAATAGGGTAATGACTACTAAGAAGTGGTTCTGGGCAAAAAGACATAAAAACTATATATATATATATATATATATATATATATATATATATGTGTGTGTGTGTGTGTGTGTGTGTGTGTGTGTGTATTTCTGTTGCACATGCACTTACGACTAATATAAGGTGACCCTGTTTGTCAATTACGTTGTGCTGCATTATTGAGTCTGTGTCACTTTGTGACATTTAAATACATTATTAGCTGTGGTACATGTAACTCAGCACTGGGTAAGATTAATAGCATGCTATATAAATAGGTACCAGGCAGAGGAATCCATACTTTCTGAGTAAGAAAAAAGCTACAAAGTTAAGAAAGTTCCCTGTTGGAAGTTGCCCATTGGTCCAAATCCATGACAGGAAAAGGTGCTTAATCCCCTTATTTATGCCAGAACAGCTCTTACTCCAAAGTGTGTTGTGGACAGATGTTGACTTGGACTATTATATTCCATGTAATAACAGGCATGGTGGTAATTAAATGAAGGCTCATTTCACAAGGAACTTGAATCTAGCTCCTTATCATAGTTCAGAGCAGTTTCTTCTATCTAGTTCAACTTTAGCCACATTTGGCACTGAAAGAAATAATATAAGCATGTCATTTTGATGGCTTTTCCTCATAATAATGTTTATGTACAGTATGTCAACAGTCTCCCTTGGTTTGTTTTGGGGTCATTAAGCCCAAGAAAGCTGTTGATCAAGATCACTTTGAGGGGTCTACACGCGCCCAACTATGAGATAGCCACCAAAGGGTTAACCCTTTTAATGCCAACTATTACTGAAGTCCAACTACTCATGAAGAACTGATCTGAAGTATTACATGGATGCTGGAATCATAAGCCTTTGGAAATCACCTTTTATTCAAGCATCAGCATACGGTTTCAGAGAATAAGAAAGTCTGAATTGACAATTTTCTTGTTGCCCTTTGGGCTTATTGCACCCAAAAGGTGCTGAGAAAATATGTTTCCAATTTGTTAACAAAATATTTTTAATTCAAAGCTGTTGATTGAGTCCACAATGTAGCACTGAAAGCGTTAACCAAAGATCATAAAAGTATGAAATAAATAATAGCTAATAACCAGCCACCATTGATTTGAATGGCCCAGGTTTATAATTTCCTTACTCTGGTTAACATACCCAATATTTAATGATCACTGATAGCTACATATATGTCTTCTCACCATTTTCTCACAAATGACACATTTTGGCCAAATATGATGAATACCCTACAACTCGACATTATTTGATATGGATGCACACAACTAAAAAAAGAAGAATGTTCATTCAGTCTCACTTCCAGATGGAATATATCACACTGTAACCTCAAGACCCTCTTGATACAAACCATTAGTATATTTACACTGGGGCCAATGAAAGCAAAAGTGGCCATTAGAGTAGCCATGTTTGGGTGCCGTACTGGATACCTATGGTAAAAAAAAATTATATTTGATGGAACCTGACATGTTGATAGAATATACCAGTAGAAAAAATATAGACATGCACATTGACCATGAGATGACGTTGAAGTGACTTTAAATGGATATTTTAGTTATTTAGATATGTCGTTTTGGGGGTTTGTCTGTATTTGCGATACAGTTTTTACAAGAAATCACGGAACGCAAAGAGAACAAGTTGTGTAACATTTTGTCCAGAACATTTTGAAAAAAAAAAATCAAAATTACGCCAAAAATGACAAAACAAATGTAGAAGGATATTTTTATAAGTTTATTCCATTTTCACATAGCAGCCATACGTCTTTACATAAAATAGGTAAAACACAAAGATTAGGCTCATTTATTAGTTATTGAAAAAGGGATCGCCCCAAAAATTTTGTTTTGAAGAGATTACGTCCATTTGATCACAATTGCCCATAAACCAAGTTTGGGTTGAGAAATCGAAAACGAGGCCCTGATTTCAAATATAGTAATTGATATAATTTCACTAAGATTAAACAAATTCATGTAAACTTGATTTTCCAAATCATCTACTCTTTCAGGTACATTTAATGGTGGACATATTTTAATGAGGCAATTCGACACTTTTCTGATATTTAGTAAAAATACCTTTTCTACCCAGAATGTTTTAGGTCAGTTTATTTTTGGTGATACACTAAATACAATTATGTTCATGGTAATCCTCATACCTCAACGTTAAGAAAGAAAATATCCATTTTGAATATATGTATCAATATCTAGGAAAAACATGACATAGAAATCTGTTCTTGGCTACATTTGGTGCTTGAGGCTATTTAAGGTCAAATGTAAGTCAGATTTTATATATCTCTGTCATATCACATTATCTTACAAGTTCCATGAGTTTGTGTTTTTAACTTCAGAAGATAATGCCAAATACATTCTTAAATAAACAAAAATTCGTCATTTGACCACTTAGTGATTGTTTGTAAAACCCTGAAAACAGGGGATAATTTACATCCAGGTACTTCTGGTTGATTTGAGTGGGAAGGGTTAGCCTGACTTATTGCTGTTGCAATACACTGTTCGACTTCAGGTCTCCACTTACGAATACGATTATACAAACAATCACTAAGTGGTCAAATGACGAATTTTTGTTTATTTAAGAATGTATTTGGCATTATCTTCTGAAGTTAAAAACACAAACTCATGGAACTTGTAAGATAATGTGATATGACAGAGATATATAAAATCTGACTTACATTTGACCTTAAATAGCCTCAAGCACCAAAATGTAGCCAAGAACAGATTTCTATGTCATGTTTTTCCTAGATATTGATACATATATTCAAAATGGATATTTTCTTTCTTAACGTTGAGGTATGAGGATTACCATGAACATAATTGTATTTAGTGTATCACCAAAAATAAACTGACCTAAAACATTCTGGGTAGAAAAGGTATTTTTACTAAATATCAGAAAAGTGTCGAATTGCCTCATTAAAATATGTCCACCATTAAATGTACCTGAAAGAGTAGATGATTTGGAAAATCAAGTTTACATGAATTTGTTTAATCTTAGTGAAATTATATCAATTACTATATTTGAAATCAGGGCCTCGTTTTCGATTTCTCAACCCAAACTTGGTTTATGGGCAATTGTGATCAAATGGACGTAATCTCTTCAAAACAAAATTTTTGGGGCGATCCCTTTTTCAATAACTAATAAATGAGCCTAATCTTTGTGTTTTACCTATTTTATGTAAAGACGTATGGCTGCTATGTGAAAATGGAATAAACTTATAAAAATATCCTTCTACATTTGTTTTGTCATTTTTGGCGTAATTTTGATTTTTTTTTCAAAATGTTCTGGACAAAATGTTACACAACTTGTTCTCTTTGCGTTCCGTGATTTCTTGTAAAAACTGTATCACAAATACAGACAAACCCCCAAAACGACATATCTAAATAACTAAAATATCCATTTAAAGTCACTTCAACGTCATCTCATGGTCAATGTGCATGTCTATATTTTTTCTACTGGTATATTCTATCAACATGTCAGGTTCCATCAAATATAATTTTTTTTTACCATAGGTATCCAGTACGGCACCCAAACATGGCTACTCTAATGGCCACTTTTGCTTTCATTGGCCCCAGTGTAAATATACTAATGGTTTGTATCAAGAGGGTCTTGAGGTTACAGTGTGATATATTCCATCTGGAAGTGAGACTGAATGAACATTCTTCTTTTTTTAGTTGTGTGCATCCATATCAAATAATGTCGAGTTGTAGGGTATTCATCATATTTGGCCAAAATGTGTCATTTGTGAGAAAATGGTGAGAAGACATATATGTAGCTATCAGTGATCATTAAATATTGGGTATGTTAACCAGAGTAAGGAAATTATAAACCTGGGCCATTCAAATCAATGGTGGCTGGTTATTAGCTATTATTTATTTCATACTTTTATGATCTTTGGTTAACGCTTTCAGTGCTACATTGTGGACTCAATCAACAGCTTTGAATTAAAAATATTTTGTTAACAAATTGGAAACATATTTTCTCAGCACCTTTTGGGTGCAATAAGCCCAAAGGGCAACAAGAAAATTGTCAATTCAGACTTTCTTATTCTCTGAAACCGTATGCTGATGCTTGAATAAAAGGTGATTTCCAAAGGCTTATGATTCCAGCATCCATGTAATACTTCAGATCAGTTCTTCATGAGTAGTTGGACTTCAGTAATAGTTGGCATTAAAAGGGTTAACCCTTTGGTGGCTATCTCATAGTTGGGCGCGTGTAGACCCCTCAAAGTGATCTTGATCAACAGCTTTCTTGGGCTTAATGACCCCAAAACAAACCAAGGGAGACTGTTGACATACTGTACATAAACATTATTATGAGGAAAAGCCATCAAAATGACATGCTTATATTATTTCTTTCAGTGCCAAATGTGGCTAAAGTTGAACTAGATAGAAGAAACTGCTCTGAACTATGATAAGGAGCTAGATTCAAGTTCCTTGTGAAATGAGCCTTCATTTAATTACCACCATGCCTGTTATTACATGGAATATAATAGTCCAAGTCAACATCTGTCCACAACACACTTTGGAGTAAGAGCTGTTCTGGCATAAATAAGGGGATTAAGCACCTTTTCCTGTCATGGATTTGGACCAATGGGCAACTTCCAACAGGGAACTTTCTTAACTTTGTAGCTTTTTTCTTACTCAGAAAGTATGGATTCCTCTGCCTGGTACCTATTTATATAGCATGCTATTAATCTTACCCAGTGCTGAGTTACATGTACCACAGCTAATAATGTATTTAAATGTCACAAAGTGACACAGACTCAATAATGCAGCACAACGTAATTGACAAACAGGGTCACCTTATATTAGTCGTAAGTGCATGTGCAACAGAAATACACACACACACACACACACACACACACACACACACATATATATATATATATATATATATATATATATATATATATATATATATATAGTTTTTATGTCTTTTTGCCCAGAACCACTTCTTAGTAGTCATTACCCTATTCCCCAGACCGAACTCTTTACTCTCCATAAGCTAACCTGTCCCTGTCTAACCTATATACATATGGGATAACTATTGTCCATATTGCACACGTTCCTGAGTAAAATTTTGACACAGTCTGCATCAGCTCAAATAAATTTAAGGGTCTTCAATGGGTGACTACTCAGTATGTTTCGGAGCCTATTACGAGTAGATATCTCTCTGAGAAGCGTCTCCTTGTCGTAGCTACATATTCAGCAAAGACAACCCACATAATGAAAAAATATGAACGTTGCAAATGATGAATTGGCGAAATATGTTTTTCTTATAAATGCAGAGCTTCATTATCAAAGAATACCTGTCAAACAAGCAATAATTACTAAATTTGTAAAGTACAGGTTCAAATAAGTACAATTTGACTTACCCCTGAACCAATATGTACCCTTTTTAGCTGGATAGCTTATCATAGTTAAACCACCCGCCAGTGTTTAACTGAAGATATGTATACACACACACACATACACACACACACACACACACACACACACAGACACACATATATATATTCAGTGTGAGTGACAAGGGTTGGCAGGCACTTGGCACACGTAAAGCACCAGTAAAAATTGTGGTTACCCAAGCCAAAGTGTTTGTCAGTAGGAGGTTTTTTCATTGGGATGCATATTTAGTGTAAATAGATCAAACTTGCATCCATGTGCCGCAGGCCAATGGCACAACAGTATTGCATATCGTTCTGATATAATATTGAAACAGTTTTTTTCCATGGTGTATCTATTTGGCTGACGGTGGAGCTGAGTGGAGAACAACTGTCGATTTTAATAAGTAGAAATGAGTAGCAGACATGCAATGGCAAGAGAATTATTCTTGCAATTTTGACTCTTTGGAGAGTCATATCACTGTTAGTTATAAGTGTAAGGTGTCACAGTGTCACAAGTTCAGGATTGCTAAGGTTCTCCTACTTACGTTTTCCGTTTGCAGTTTCATGGCATGTAAAACGAGAGTTGTACATAACCACCCAAAAGAAATATCTGCGTAAAGACTGGTGATTTACCTGAAACATGTTCTGAGTGGCTACCTGCTGAAGACACTTAATTAATTTGGGCTAATACAGCCTTTGTCAACAATCTATAGAAAAATGTGATAAAAGCACTTCCATGTGTATGTAGGTCAAACAGTGACAGGTAAGCTTATGAAGTGTGGAGAGTTTGGACTATGGAAAAGGGTAATGACTGCCCCGAAGTGGTTGTGGACGGAAGGACAAAAACACAGTTGCTGTTACCAAATTACATACATGACAAGGGCTGCTTTGCAATTGGAAATTATGAAAATTTAAATCATGGTATTGAAGTATGACAAAAAGTTCATGTTGAGTAATACTTTATTTCTTTATGACATCGATGAAATTGCAGAGGAGTAATGCCAGAAGTATATCACCCTGTCACTAGCCACTCCTACACAAACAGTGTACTGAAGTCTACAGCATCTTTGGTCACTGAAAGCATAAACAAAGTTTCATATGGAATTATTTACAATGAATGTCGTTATCACATTTCAGCAATGGCATTATATAATTTCCACATATTTACCCTGAGATAATTGAAATGTTCGATTATGGGTAATGTGGTAATGTGTTTGTGAATTAATTTGGAGGCTCTACGTAAGAGGATAATGTATGTTCATGTTTGGTAATTGTGCATGAACATTCGAGAAACCTTTGTTTATGAATGCTGCAAGGTATTGCTTGCATGGATAAACCCTCAATGTTGATTATAACTTTTAAAGTTAACATTTGGCATGTCTTTTAATGGCATATATGTATATCTTGCGTCCACGAAAGTCTACAGAATGCTTGTAGCCTTATTCCACATCACTAGTATACTGGCTTGGTAAGAGTTAAGGAGGTAGAGAGGCAGGTAAACTTTAATTTTTATGACAGTAAACCCTTGTTACTCTTACAACAGTGCCATCATTGTCTAGACCCCTGAAATAAATGTATCAGCAATGGACACCTTTACTTCAAGCTTCTGTTGCTGGCAGCCTAAGAAGGTGTGACGGTATATTAATTGTTTGTGATTGTGGTCTTTTAGAATATAAAGTCTTTGGTGGCCTGTGTCCACAAAATATGCATCCGTCATTAAAGATGAGCCCAATATAAAAAACACATGTGTCAGCCATTGACAACTTTGCTGTAGTGAGAAAGTACTAATCAACAGTTATGGCTTTGATCTTGTATAAGATAGATGTCATCAAGCATTACACTATTGAAAGACACTTCTGACTCCTAAACATCATAAAAATTAGTGAATCATTGGGACCATCAATACAGTGTAAGAGCATTATGTCACCAGTAATATCGGGCCAGTGGCAGCATATATAATAGGCAGCCCTGGATCGCCATTTTTATGTCGCCTCCAAGCAGCCACCATATGAAACATATGGTGGCCAACTTTTACACTTCTACTATCATATGTATGGAGAATTAAGTTTTAATTTTGAATTTCACTAACTGGTATTATATCCCTGAGCGCCGTCTTCGCCGAGAACTGTAGTACCTCCGTCTTCTTCCGGATCTACGCCTCCGTCTTCTGTAGCTACTCCTGTCAGTAGTAAACTTTTCATTAGACAGCAGTACTCTTGCTCTTTCCTGAGCACACACAAGTTAATCTATATGGAAGTTTAAAATGAACTGACATATATGATGTCCTGTTGAGAAAATTAAAATTTATTTCAGATTCAATGTGTCGTTGGATTTACATACCGGAATAGGAACAAAAAAGTTGTTCGTTAATCCTCTATTAGTACAATGTCGCTGATATTTTTTTAGATGTCATGAACATTCTTGGTGCAAATTTAAACTAGATGATACGACTTTATGCATCCATTTCTAACAGTTAATGTTTATCATGTAGGAGATTGTATTTGACAGATACTTTCTTTTTAATTTTGTGAAGAGTTTCAGTCATGTCATTCTCCTCTTCCTCAGATGACAAGATGCTAAGAAGCGCTGGAGCTTGGTCTAAAAACACAACCAAAAAATTCAACAATGGAAATGGCTGCAAATGGAAGTAATAAAAATATCACAACTTCTCACATTAATGCTTTTAAGAAAGTGCCGTGACATCACAGAGTAACTGTAACAAAGTAACAGTATGGACATGGTGGCACAATTTAGATTAAGAGGTACAGCAATTTTAAGGTGTGACCTAGTCTGTAATTAAAATGCCATGTAAAGTTCATTCTTTTCCCCTTTAAAAAAGGACACATTGACAATGTTGGGCTGAGATATAGATCAAGCCCTTTTTGAATGTCATTACATGATTTAATATTGGCTTCAAAGTGAATTTGTTTTGACTACACCAATCATGTTGGCTTACATGACCAAATGACGCAAAATTTTTCTGGATGATATTATCAATGAGTGGCAAGGCCAAAATGCCCTTATTGAAATGATCACTAATTAAGTAAATGACACTGCAAGCAAAGTTTCGGTTTTGGTGCATACCATGTCGAGTAAAATAAATGGCAAAGTGGGGGAAAATGTTGCTTTCCTTGATATCATCCATGGAGTAACAAATGGCAATGATAAAAATATTTTTCCCGATTGTCGCCATTTGTGGAAAAAAAATAGTAAAACAGCAAAATTAATCATCCTTGATATGCTCCATATAATAACTATGGAAGTAGCAAATATTTGTACCCATTGATATAATCCTAAATGTAATAACGTAGTAAGGTGGTGCAAAATAATTCCGTAAATATTTGCCCATCAGTTCATCATAATGACGAGGAAAAAATCGCTAACGTCTACAAATTATGTTACTTTGTAAAATATGGAATCGATTATATGATTAAGCGGGACACATTGTCTCCACATATATCCCAATGCAATAACTAGAAATGAAGGAAAATATTACCTTCTTTGATGTCGTCTCCATTGGAATGGATAGATAAAGTGGCCAAAATGGCAAAGATGAGCAGCCACACACACTTCATTCTGGTAAGCTAAAATATGGTAATAAATATACTTTAGTCCAACACTGGGAAGATCACACAATACAGCCAAAAGCACCAGTGCCTTAAAATCGATGGACTATTCTAAATAAACTGAGAAAATATGGGTGTGTTATCATCATGGGTGTTCTCCATAGCTTGAAGCCAAATGTGATGTTCAAAGTTATAGCAGATGACATACTAATGTCTTACTTACCCAGCAGATTCAAGTTTATAAATACAGTAACCAATTGTGCAACCCCCCCCCCCCCCAATCTATAAATAGCAATCCAGGAACTTTAAAGGCTGGCTGTATTATATTTTCCGTTTTGAACCCAGGTAGCCTGTCAGTGGAGTATTTTGGATTCACTTCAATTGATTCTTGTGATCAGAGTTTCATTTTTCTACCCAACGTCCCCCCACCAACCACCACCACCACCACCACCACCACCACGAGAATAGTCATACAGGTACATAGATAGACAGAAAAACATAGATGACAACGCAAGTAAGAAAGCAATAAATCTTCAAATATGCCATACATACCCGAACAATCGCCTGCCTTTTCGAGGTAATGTGCAAATCAATTTGTCGACAAAGCAGTGACAGAAACAGACTATATTTAAAGTAAAGAGAACAAAGCACTAATCTGTAGTTGCAGTAAGCATGAAATAGATATACCTAATCTATACCTTTGTGACAAATGTTACATTGCACATACATGAAACAACCTGTATGTACCTTAACAGATAGAGAAATATAAAACCAAAATCTGATTGAATGAGATGGAGTTTAACGCTATCGGACAGGCTTTTCTTCATGTGATACCAGGACAATTTGATGAGTTTGATATTAGTAATGCGCTTCCATGTCTTATCATACCTTACTATACTGTGAAATATCGATTGAGAACTAAATGCAAGTAACGCGATCGCCAAATGTGTTTTTGATCCGGGACAATTATTTATGTGAAGGTGCAATGAGACATTTTTACACTGCTGCTGTCTAAATTTTGTGTACTATCAGGGATGATTCAATTATTGGAAACATAATTTTTTGCCATGTTCACACACTGTTGGGGGGAGGAGATACCAGATTTCCGAAAATATTACTACAACTCCACTTACACTTACCTTCGAATTTCATTGCAGTCAAGTCAAACTTGTGTCGTGTCTGCTGTAAAAGTTATCAATGAAAGTGACTTTCATACTTGCAACATTTTTTTCATAACCACTGTGTTGACTTCCTTCAGTACAGTTATTTATTAATTCATTAATCTCATTATGGGATTGGCATGATGAGATATTGTATATAATTATATTTATAAATAGCTACTTTTTAGCCAGGCATGTTGCTGCTGATGGTCCCTCTTCTCTGAATTGCGATAGGTCTTAATACATGCAAAGTTTGAATATAATCTATCCTGAGTAAATGACTGTCTCTGTCTCTCTCTCTCTCTCTCTCTCTCTCTCTCTCTCTCTCTCTCTCTCTCTCTCTCTCTCTCTGTATATATATATATATATATATATATGGACGTACCTTCTCAGAGAGAGAGAGAGTGTGTCTATGTCTGTGTGTGTGAGAGAGAAAAAGAGAGAGAGAGAGAGAGAGAGAGAGAGAGAGAGAGAGAGAGAGAGAGAGAGAGAGAGAGAGAGAGAGAGAGAGAGAGAGAGCACAAAAAGATTTCACAACCAAAAGGACCAAGAGTAAAAAGTGCAGACTACATGGTATTTACAACCTCATGCAGGAAAGATTTTGTTTTATGCACAGTCGTTAATTTAGAAATGTGAAGAACACACGCTTATGTGGGACAGATACAATAATATCTTATTCATAGTTCCAAGTGACTGTATTTTCACACACAGGGTGAAGTTTTGTTCGTTGCCTTGAACTTTGCTTTTTGAACATTGTATGTCTCAACAGGTACTGGGTATCCTCATATCCAATGGACAAATGCACGCAAAGACTGGTTGTTCAACACACATTTTTAGCTCAGCTGACTTGTCAGTCAGCTGAGCTTTTGTTAGCGTCTGTCGTCTATCGTCCATCCGTCGTCCGTCCATCGTCCGTCGTCTGTCTGTCCACAATTCACATTTTCGACTTCTTCTCAAAAACCATTGGCCAAATCCACTTCAAACTTGGTGGGGATGTGCCTTGAGTGGGTCTCTACCAAGTTTGTTCAAATGGTCACGGTGCAGTGATTTCTGGATTTTTAATGAATTTGTTCTTTTTTGGGTAAATTTTAAAAAATCTTCTTCTCCGAGACCGCTCACCCAATTGCTTTGATATCACACACAGTAACGCTCCCTGGGACTCTTAGTTTTTAATTTGTTCACCAGCTGGCGCTGTAATTTTTTTTCTTATTTTTTTCGAAATTTTGTGTGTTATAGCTATTTTTGACTTCTTCTCCAGAACCGTCACTCAGATTAAGCTGAAACTTGGGGTATATGTTCCTTGTAGAAGGGTAAAATAAAGTTGTTCACTATGTGGGAATGCTGCAGATACCTGACTTTTTACGAATTTTTCAATTTGGGTACTTCTCGGTCAATGCAGCTTTCCTGTTGATTACTATGGAAGTCAATGGACATTCTAATGCTAATTCACATTTTCGACTTCTCCTCCAAAAGCGTCCGCCAGATTAACTTCAAACTTGGTGGCAATGCACCTTGGGTGGGTTTCTATGAGGTTTTTTCAAATGGTCATTCTGTAGTGATTTTTGGAAATTAAATGAATTTTTTCCAAAAATCTTTACAAAAGTTTTAATAGGAAAGTTTAACATGGAAATTTCTTCTAATGGTTATAACTTGAATAATTTTGGCCAGATTTACTTTAAACTTAGTGGGGATGAGCATTGGGTGGATCTCTACCAAGTTTGTGTAGATGGTCACGTTCTATTGATTTTTGGATTTTTTATGAATGTTTTTGTTCTTTTTGAGGGCAAATCTTAAAAATATCTTGTTCTCCGAAACCGCCCACCCAATTGCGTTGATATGCCATAGAAACCCTGCCAGGGACACCTAGTTCATAATTTGTTCACCAGGTGGTGCTGCGATTTTTTTCTATTTTTTTAAGAATTTTTGTACGTTTATGCTATTTTCGACTTCTCCAGAACCGTCACTCAGATAAAGCTGAAACTTGGTGGATATGTTTCTTGTAGAAGGATCAAACAAAGTTGTTCACTAGGTGGTACTGCTGTGGATTCCTGATTTTTTATGATTTTTTCAATTTAGGTAACTGGTGGCCAATGCAGCTTGCCTATTGATTACTATGCAAGTCAATGGACATTCTAATGCTGATTCACATTTTTGACTTCTCCAAAATCGTCGTCCAGATTCACTTCAAACTTGGTGGGGATGTACCCTGGGTGAGTCTCTACCAAGTTTGCTCAAATGGTCACGCTCCAGTGATTTTTGAATTTTTTATGAATTTTTTAGTTCTTTTTTGGTGCAAATCTTAAAAAATCTTTTTCTACGAAACCGCCCACCCAATTGCTTTTATACTCCACAGGGAGCCTGCCAGGGACTCGTAGTTCTTAATTTGTTCAACAGGTGGCGCTGCAATTTTTTCTATTTTTTTTTATGAATTTTTGTATGTTTTTGCTATTTTCCACTTCTTCTCCAGAACCATCATATCCGAATATCTTCTCAGAAACCGTTCACCCAGTTGCTTTGATATCTCACAGGGACACTCCTGGGAACTCTTAGTTCAGGATTTGTTCACCAGGTGGTGCTGCAATTTTTTTCCATTTGTTTTTGGTGATTTTTTTGTGTGTTTTTGTTGTTTTCGACTCCTTTTCCAGAACTGTCACTCAGATGAAGCTGAAATTTAGTGGAACTGTTCCTTGTAGAAGGATCTAATAGAGTTGTTCACTAGGTGGCACTGCTGTAGATTTCTGATTTTTAACGATTTCTTAAATTCAGGTACTTATTGGTCAATGCAGGTTTCCTATTCATTACTATGCAAGTCAATGGACATTGTAATGCTAATTCACATATTTAACTCAGCTCACTATTCAGCTAGCTGAGCTTTTTGAGGGTCCATCATCTGTCCATCCGTCATCGTCCACAATATGTATTTTCGACTTCTTCTGAAAAACCGTAAGCCAAACTTACTTCAAACTTGGTGGGGATGTACCCTGGATGAGTCTCTACCAAGTTGGTTCAAATGGTCATTATGATTTTTTTTGGGGGGGGGGGAGGCAAATCTTAAAATATCTTCTCAGAAACCGCTCACCCAGTTGCTTTGATATCTCACGGGGACACTCCTGGGAACTCTTTGTTCGAATTCGTTCACCAGGTGGTGCTGCAATTTTTTTCCATTTGTTTTTGGTGATTTTTTGTGTGTTTTTGTTGTTTTTGACTCCTTTTTCAGAACTGTCACTTGGATGAAGCTGAAACTTGGTAGATATGTTCCTCGTAGAAGGGTCAAACAGAGTTCTTCAAAGTTTGACTGGGTTCATTTTTTCATTCATTTTTTGAAAAAGTACAAAATAAAAAAAAATAATTTACGAAACCTGAACATGGAGATTTCTTGAAATGGAAACAACTTAGATAATTTTCGCCATACTTATGTCACACTGCATTGATTTTTGCATAAATTTTTGGGTAAATTTTAAAAAATAAGCAGATGAATGTCAGCTGAGCACAGGATCATCATGATCCTCTTTTTATTAATTTCTCGCCTCTTCGGGATCGCGCCCAATGATTTGCCCCTTATTGCAGATACCACTTTACCATCCACAATACTTGTCTATAACATATCTTTCCACTAAAGTAAAAAGTGGTCTAAGTAATTGGGGGGGGGGGGGGGAGGGAGAAAGCGGCCAAAACCGTCCCACTTCCATGTTATTAACCAACATCTTCCAGTTTTATCACATAAATGAAGAGCTGTAACATGTTTTTCATGACCAATATCAATAATGTTATACTGCACCCAATGTAGCCATAGAAAGATAACTTTTTTGTCCAAATTTGGTTGACTTAGGCCAAAATATATTTAAATTCGATATAAGCATGACATAGGCCAAAATGTGTTGACTTATGCCAACGTTCCTATAGATCAGCATTTAATTATAGCTACCTTTTGTACTCAATTTGAACATGTCATCATATACGCCGTTATAAGATATCTCATATAATTGGTTCTTATAAAATAAATGAATTTTCAGTTTTTCAGAAAGACTAAACAGAAGTGTTGTTTGATGACTTAGGCCATTTAGCATTCAATGTTTGGTCCCTACAATGGTTAATTTTAACAGATTTAAACATGGAATGCTATAAATATGAAGAGGATGGATCTTCCTTATCCTTTGGGATCTATAATTCAAAAGTGCTTAATTTTCACTCAGGTCATTGTTGCTTTAGTGGGTCGATGTTTCCTATACCGTGACACGTACAGATACCAAACCTGGCACAAGCATGAACTGGCAGTCTTTAAAAGGCGGTGTGTCTGAAGTGGATACTTTAGCAGAAATCCCAACTTTGCTGAGGTTAAGGACTATATCTAACGCTATGATTTTCCAAGGCAAATTGGCGCACATGCTTGTAAGTATGTACAAACGTTTGCAGGTATGAATTTGTAAGATTGAATTAAAAATTACCAAAAAAAGTTATCTACATGGATGTGACACAACCAGGGAGCAACACGTGTGCCACTACAGTACCAACCATATTGCATTGTTCTTCATATACACTTTGAGTTTGTAACTGTCATCCCAACAAGAATTACTGCAGTTGAAGTATGGATGAATGCACCAGGCTAATTACCCCGGCAGACACAGCATGCATTTGTGACTTTTGTGATCAGTTTCTTACTGGAATTGCAAACTGGATGAACTATGTTGCCCTCACAACAGGTGATAGCGGACCTCTCATGAATTTATATTACCGCCCCCATCACTAATTCCACAGCCTGACCACAGCTGATACCACATGATTGGAATAATTAATTTTAGGCATTTTTTCCTGAAGGTGAGAAATTTAAAAGTGATATTGGGTACGGACAGGTAAAAATCTAACATTACTGCTTTTAGGTGGGGCAAAGTCAAAAGTTTGGTGCTCATCAGATATGTTGATGCCTCTTATTTTGTCAGTCAGGCTTGAACTTAATCGCTGAGCATAGTCTTCCTTAAAGTTAAAGGTTTTACTCTCAGATATGCTAGGATAAGTATGAGATATATAGCCGTCTATTGGAAATTAAATTTACTGGTGCCACCTAATTGGCAAACTGGTGGTCCGAGATGAATTTTGAAATATGACCTTCAAGTTAAATTCTATGCCTTTAAATATCACCTGTGCAACCGACTTCATAATTACATACATACTTACATGGCTATATTTGTATGTTAGCATTCCAGCACAAAATATATTCACATCTATGATGTATAATAGGCTATTATAACGGGTTTGATGTATTCACAGAAAAACACTATTTTTCTTTATAATTCCGACCAGTAGATAGAATTAGTGACCTTTAGCTTGGTATGCAGCAATAAATAATAACAAAATCACTGTGAGAAAGTATTTTAACTTGGGTTTAATGGAACTTTTTCCTCCAAAACACTGAATTTAAAACTTGAATAAAATATGTCAAATGAAACAAGTTTGAAAATTGTACTGGATCAATTCCAATGAACTGCGCCATACCGATTTTGGCATTGACGCATATTGGCCTCCATTCAACCATTCCTTTTTAGAAGTGTCATTTGATGCACTGTAATGAGAAGCCCAAGCTAGTGCATCAGAAAATCTTCATTCTAAGTACAATAGAAAGCCTCCATTCCAAGCTCATTGCAGGAAGCCTCCACTCCCTGTTCATTTTATTTTTGGCTAGGTGATTGGTATTGAAGCTTGCTTCTTAGAGACCCAGCCGATGGTATGATGGCAAAATAGATCATTTAGATATACTACCTTATGGATGAACACTTCTGTTGACCCATTAGGCTATGGTTATAATGCCTTTGAAATTGCCCCCAGCAAAAATTAATAGAGCTTTAGCCCAATTAAATGGAGTGATTTTTTACATTTGTTTCATTACGTCACAGACCCCAACAAGGTACATTACCATCAGTAATTACATCGACACTTCCCAGAGTATAGTCAACCACACTTGTTCATAGTGTTCTATTTATAATGTTAAATTGACAAACAAATACAGGCCCTTGAGTCATGAGTAGCATATTAATCAATTATGAGAAGTCTTGTGAATTATCTGTTCTTAACATAGCTGCCATATGAATAACAATGACAGCTTATGTACAATGGTTAAAGTTATGAACACATTATGTTGTATCCTGACAGTTGTGGCATAACTACTTTGAATTTGATTGATACATATTCAACAGAATTGACTTAAAACAGTTCTTTACTGCAAAGCGGTATGCAATAACACAATATACACTACCAGAAAGAGTTGTCAAAGTGTTACTTATCAAAAAAGGGGGTACTCAATGTGCATAGGATTTATCTGTTCAGCTTAACAGAATATTTTGATGTAATGATAGGACCTTCTAAAACATGTTGTCCAATTATTATTATAGGCCGTTTTTTGTCATGATACTGTAATGAGAAGCCCAAGCTAGTGCATTAGAAAATCTTCATTCTAAGTATAATAGAAAGCCTCCATTCCAAGCTCATTACAGGAAGCCTCCACTCCCTGTTCCTTTAAATTATTCAACATTAAGAGTGATTGTGCTGTTATCAGAGCGTGCCTCCTACGATTTGTAGGAATTCTATGACAAGTAAATGGTGTCTCCATATATAAAATGAAAGGTTTTCACCAGTTTGGAAATAAAAGTGAGAGTTAGTTAAATAAATGACTGTGCACAAAAGGGAAGTTTTGTCCTGTATCATGGTGTAGCTATCATGTTGTCTGTATTTTGACTCTTTGTCCTTTTTGTTGTCAAATCTTTTTTGTTTCATTATCTCTCTCTGAGAACGTAAGTAAGTGTGAGTTGAGTTGTAGACTATTTTAGGAAAACTGCCATCTTAGTGCCCAACAGCATGTCTACATGACCAAAATTATGTTTTAAATAATGAAATCATTCTTGCTAGTAAGAAAAATTTAGACAGCAGGTGTGTAAAAGTGTCTCACTATGCCTTCAGATCAATAATTGTCCCAAGTCAAAACACATTTGGCGATCGAGTTACTTGTATTTAGTTTTCAGTCAATATTTCACAGTAGAGTTAAGTATGATAAGACATTGCATTACGTTACTGTTATCAAGCTCGTCAAGGTCTCCTGGCATCACATGAAGAAAAGCCAGTCTGGTAGCATAAACTCCATCTGCTGGAAGATTCAGAACAACAGATTTGGGTTTATATTTCCGTATCTGTTTAGATATATGAACGTTGTTATGTGTATATACAACATGACTGTTGTCACACAGGTATCGATTAAATATATTGATTTCTTATTCACTACAAATGTGGGTTAGTTTTATGTTCCCTTTAGTTTCAATACCAGTCTGTTATGTGTCACTGCATTGTCGACAAATTAATTTGCACATTACCTCCAAAAGCAGGCAATTGTTTGAGTATGTATGACATTTTGAACATTTATTACTTTCTTGCTTGCATAGTCATTTATTATTTTTTCGTCTATCTATGTACCTATTTCTTTATTCTGGTGACAATGAAAAAACGTGGTGTTAAAATAATTTTAAAAAACACAAACATAAACTAATTTAGCATATGTCTCCTTTTGTAGATAAGAGTTCTGTTTACACTTCCCCTTTCTTACTGTTTTTTTTTCTTTGAGGAAATATCAATACAGGAACTATCAATAGCAACATAATATGAAAGCAGCATAAAAATGACCCATGTGTCCTTTCTTCTATTTTTTAGGGATCTTTGCAACATTCAAGGCATGCCAAATAGGAAAGTTTGAGGCTAAATGACTATACAATACAATATGAATGAACATATATTCTCACCTTCAGGTTTAGCAGTATCCATCAAAAGTGCTGGACGAAAAAAAAAATACCTAGACTCACAAATTAATCTAATCCAAATAGAAAAAATACTAGTGTCATGTGGTAAAATATGAAAAAAGAGACATCCCAAAACCGTCACATTTAGTTATGCAATGTAAGGAGGTAAAAGAAAACAAAGAGACAACAAATTGATCTAAAATGCATCAATGCATTCCATAGGGACAAATTTGACATTGTTCCCCAAGGTATTTCCATATCAGTCTTTAACAGAATCTGCCAGTGCTAATTTCAGGGGAACTAAAGAAAAAGGGAGCTCTGGTCAGAGGCATAAATTGAAGTGAATCCAAAATCCTCCGCTTACAGGTTACCTGGTTTCAAAACGGAAAATAAGATACAACCAGTTTCTACTTTTTTTAGATAGCTGACATATAATATATGATATATATATATACAGTAAAACCTCTCCTTTTGGACACCTGTCTACTGTGGACACCTGCTTAATGCGGATAGTTTTGGCCAGAACCGAATATTTTTAAGTCATTTTCATATTGGTGATACCTGTCCACAGTGGACACCTGTCTATTGTGTATTGCGGACACTTTTTTGGGTACCAAATGCAAAAACAACTTGTCTTTTGCGGACACAATATATCAATGCATTTTTTTGCAACTTATGATGTTCCAAGTTGTAATGCCTGAACAATGCCATGCATATTAAGCTGGAATGAAAGACTAATTAATCCATTGTTCAGTGGCCTGTTACACATAATTAGCTCACTCAGCCAAGCAGTTAGGCTGCAATGCCTCAACGAACATGCCAGTTGTCTCCTGAGCACTGGTGCTCCTGTTGAGTGAGGTTGCTCACACTTTCTGTATCAAACAATTAAGCTTCATAGATCAATCATTAAGCCTAAAACAAAGGACCCCTGCGACTCATGTCAAGATATTCACAATTTGTAACAATGGCATATACAGTTATACTGTACTCAAAGGATAGGATTTCCCTGTGGTATGTTTGTTGTTTGTTTCTTTTCTGTTAGTAAAAAGAAATTACGCAAACTTTCTTTAGCCTGGTAAGCCCATACATACACAATTTTTCCCTTAAAAGATAAAAAATGTAAAATTTCAAGTTAAGATGCGTTTGAGTAAAGTGTCAGGGGCATAATGTACAAAATCTGAGAGCAAATATACTCTGAAATCCCAAAAGTTCAGCCCCTGCCTATTATGGACACCTGTCTATTGCGAACACTTTTGACAGAACCACAGGTGTCCGCAATAGACAGGTTTTACAGTATATATATGTATATATATATGTATATATATATATTTACATATATATGTATATATATGTAAATTTTCATAGAATAGAAGCATACAACAAAAAGAATTCGTGTGTAAGAAATCACAATGTGAAGCCAATAAGCAGTTGGCTGTTTAGTCACTGAAGAAAGGGACTTTTGGCACCTACAATCTTCACATTCTGCTGAGCTTGCCACCTTGATTATTTTTACAAGGATTAAGTACATTGTATTCATAAAGTTTGCCACAGTGGCAACAAGCTTGGGACTGCCTTTGACCCAAAATTTGTGAAGCAACTTGACATTGTAAATTATGCAGCTGGGAGCACTATGAGAACTGCTTTTACAAACTGTCCCCTTTTCCAGGTCACATCATGGTTCAATGCTGTGGTGACTGTCACGGTATTTCTTTCAGTTTGATCCTTTTGTGTCGTGCAAATTATATATTTTATGGAAAACTAACCTAGAATGAGTGCAATTTGTTGGTAAAGGAGTTTGTTTATTGTGCTGTGTTTAGAAACAAATGGCATGTAAATTATGATAATGGCATGTGTTACAGATTGGTGTGTAACTAATGATATATGGTTTGTGTTACAGAATGGCATGTAACTAATGACATATGGTATGTGTATAGAATGGTTTGCTGTTTTAGCCAGACTAACCATTTTATGGTCAGAAGAAGATAAAATCTATAGATATGATTGTTGGTCATTGGGTACATTGCGCCGATCCACCCCTTCCCAAGTAAAGCTTCTGACAAGGGGTGTGCCAGCCTAATAGGTCTTATGTACAATTCTAAGCAAGGAGGGTGTTTATAAACAAGTAACTTAAGGAAAAAACATTAAAACAGAGGATGATTTACATCCAGGCACTTCTAGGCGATTTGAGTGGGAAAGGGTTAGCCTGACTTATTGCTGTCGCAATGCACTGTTCGACTTCAGGTCTCCACTGACGAATACAATTATACAAACAATCACTAAGGGGTCTAATGACGAATTTTTGTTTATTTAAGAATACATTTGGCATTATCTTCTGAAATTACAGGGAAATCCTCCTGGAACTTGTAAGATAGTGAGATATGCCCGAGATATATAAAACCTGACTTACATTTGACCTTAAATAACCTCAAACACCAAAATGCAGCTACAAATAGATTTCTATGTCGTGCTTTACATAGATATTGATACATATATTCAAAATGGCTGTTTGCTTTCTAAATGATGAGGTATGAAGATAAACATGAAAATAATTGTATTTGGTGTATCACCAAAAATAAACTGATCTTAAACATTCTGGCTAGAAAAGGTATTTTTCCTAAATATCAGAAAAGTGCCGAATTGCCTCATTAGAATAACTCCACCATTAGATGTACCTGAAAGAGTAGATGATTTAGAAAAACAACTTCACATGCATTTGTTTACAATTAGTGAAATTATATCAATTACTATATTTGAAATCAGGGCCTCGTTTTCGATTTCTCAATCAAAAACTATGGGTTTATGGGCTAAAATATCAAATGGATGTATTTCTTCAAAACACATTTTTGGGGAGATTTCTGCTTTTTATTATCTTATAAATGAGCCTAATCTTTTTGTTTTACCTATTTTCTGTAAAGGTGAATAGCTGCTATGTAAAAATGGAATAAACTAATGACAAATATACTTGTGGGGGTTTTTTTTGCTGTAATATCGAAAATACTTTTTTTTTCAAAACGTTGTGCACAAAATGTTACATTGCTTGTTCTCTTGCGTTCTGTGATTTCTTGTTATAAATGTATCACAAAGACGCATGAAAGCCAGAAAAACAACATATTTAAATAACTAAAGCAACCATTAAAGTTACTTTAAAGTCATCTCAAAGTGACTAGAAATGTTTTTTTTTTCTACTGGTATATTCTATCAGCGTGCCAAGTTCCGTCAAATATAGATTTCTCTACGAAAGGTATCCAGCACTGCACCCAAATATGGCTACTCTAATGCCCACTTTTGCTTTCATTGGCCCCAGTGTGAATATACCATGTGAATATACTAATGGTTTGTATCAAGAGGGTCTTGAGGTTACAGTGTGATGTATTCCGTCTGGAAGTGAGATTGAATCAACGTTCTTCTTTTTCAGATGTGTGCATCGATATCAAATAATGTCGAGTTGTAGGGTATTCATCATATTTGGTCAAAATGTGTCATTTGTGAGAAAATGGTGAGAAGACATAAATGTACCTATCGGTGATCATTAAAGATTGGGTAAGTCAACCAGAGTAAGGAATTTCGAAATTATAAACCTGGGCCATTCAAATCAATTGTGGCTGGTTATTAATTGTTATTTTTTCCTACTTCTGTGATCTTGGGTAACACTTTCAGTGCTACATTGTGGACTCAATCAACAGCTTTGATTTAAAATATTTCGTTAAACAATTGGAGACATATTTCCTCAGCACCTTTTGGGTGCAACAAGCCCAAAGTGTAACAAGAAAGCTGTCAATTCAGGCTATTATATTCTCTGAAACCATACTCATGTTGGTGCTTGAATAAAAGGTTTTTTTTTCCCCAAGGCTTATGATTCCAGCATCCCTGTAATAATTAAGAGCAGTTCTTCATGAGTAGTTGGACTTCAGTTATAGTTGGCATTAAAAGAGTTAGCCCTTTGCCTGGCAATCTCTACCTTAGTCGCATGCCTGTGGACCCCCTGAAAATGATCTTGATCAACAGCTTTCTTGGGCTTAATGACCTAACCAAACCAAGGGAGACTGTTGACATACTGTACATAAACATTTTTATGAAGAAAAGCCATAAAAAAGACATGCTTATATTATTTCTTTCAGTGCTAAATGTGGCTAAAGTTGAACTAAAGAGAAGAAACTGCTCTGAACTACGATAAGGAGCTAGATTCAAGTTCCTTGCAAAACGGGCTTTCATTTAATTACCACCATGCCTGTAAGTACATAGAATATAATAGTCCACGTCAACAGCTGTGCACAACACACTTTGGAGTAAAAGCTGTTGTGACATAAAAATGAGGATTGAGCACCTTTCCTGTCATGGATTGGGACCAATGGGCAACTTTCACCAGGGAACCTTCTTAACTTTGCAGCTTTTTTCTTACTCAGAAAGTATGGATTCGTCTACCTGGTACATATTTACATAGCATGCTATTAATTTTACCCAGTGCTGAGTTACATGTACCATAGCTAATAATGTATTCAAATGTCACATAGTGACACAGACTCAAAAATGCAGCACAATGTGATTGATAAACAGGTTCACCTTAAATTAGTTGTAAGTGCATGTGCAATGGAAAGTGCGTTTCATGTCCATACATTGACATACAATACAGTGCACATGACAAGTTCTGCTTATACCAGAATCTTGGCAAAGGAGCCTTTAAGTCATGAAGGGTAATATATATATATGTATATATATATATATATATATATATATATATATATATATATATATATATATATATATATATATATATATATATATATATATATATATATATAGTTTTTGTGTCTGTTTGCCCAGAACCACTTCTTAGTATTCATTACCCTATTTTGCAGTCCAGACATTTTACTCTCCATAAGCTAACCTGTCCCTGTCTAACCTATATACATATGGGATTATTATTGTCCATATTGCAGACGTTCCTGAGTACAAATGTGACATAGGCTGTATCAGTCCAAATGCATTTACAAGCAAAACTTCACATATTTAGCTAATTCATCAATTGCCACGTTCATATTTATTCATTATTATGTGGGTTGTCTTTGCTGAATATTTACCTCAGACAAGGAGCTGCTACTCATAGAGACATGTACGGGTAAAAGGCTCCGAAACACGTTGAGTAGTTACCCGCTGAAGACCCTTTAATTTATTTGGGCTAATACAGCCTATGTCAAAATTTTACAG
The DNA here is from genome assembly GCA_964020975.1 of Hermodice carunculata. NCBI lineage: Eukaryota > Metazoa > Annelida > Polychaeta > Eunicida > Amphinomidae > Hermodice > Hermodice carunculata. Next base: position 798,321 of record CAXHWN010001009.1, on the reverse strand, counting down.
AGGAATGTGTGCATGTCCAAATTTTACAGAGGAATGTGTGCAATATGGATAATAGAACTTCTATGTATATAAGTTAGACAGGGACAGGTTAGCTTAAAGAGAGTAAAGAGTTCAGACTGCGGAATAGGGTAATGACTACTAGGTTTTTGGTTTTGGACAAAACGACACAAATGCAAATAAGCTATATGGTCCAGTTCACTGGAACTAACCCAGTACAAGTACTGTATTTGGAGCTTTGTCATATCAGCGAGTGTGCATTTGTAAGTCCACCAGCACCAAACGAGCAGTGAAAATTTATTATGATTTGTGACCACGGAACGACCGGGTCTTGAAAAATGGGAAATGCAGATACCAACTGCACGAAATTACCATTCATATCAAAGAATGGTTCAATAGAAGCCAATATATGTAAATACCATGATCAACATGGCCCAGTCCATTGGAATTAAATCATTACAAGTCCTGTATTTGGAGTTACCCCAGAACGGGGACTGTACATATGTATACCAGTATCTAAAGAACACCGAAAATATATTATGTTTTGTAACCATATAATGGATAGGTCTCTCACCGGCAACCTGTGGCACCAATCACCTAGCCGAAAATGAGAAATACACACCAACTGCACCAAATGCCCATCTTGAAAAAGAATGGTTCTATGCAGGCCAATATGCGTGAATACAATAATTGATATAGCCCGGTTCATTGGAATTAACCCAGAACAAGTACTGTATTCGGATTTGTCCCAGATCTGTGACTGTACAAAATATTCAAGTCCCTAAGCATCAAAGGAAATATATTATGTTTTGTGACCACGGAATGGCCAGGTCTTTGACCAGCAACCTTCAACATCAATCACCTGGCTAAAACTAGGAGTATACTGGTTCTATTGTCTGTTTGAAATTGTAAAGAAAAATTGCTTTTTTCAGTGAAATACAACAAACCCCATCATAATAGCTTATTGTACATCATAGATGTAAATATATTTTGTGGTGGAATGCCAACATACAAAGATAACCATGTTAAAATTTCTGTAGTCAAGAAGTCATTTAACAAGGTTAGATATTTGGGCGCACGAAATATAAGTTGAAAGTCACATTTGAAAATTCACCTCTGAGTACCACTTTGCCGTTTCCGTGGCACCAGTAAATTAAATTTCCCATAGACAGCCATTATAACATATCCTGGCATATCTGACAGTAAAACGTTTCACTTTAAAGAAGACAATGCCCACCAATTAAGTTCAAGCCTGACTTACAAAATAAGAAGTAGTACCATATATGATGAACACTAAACGTTTGACTTTGACCCACCTGAAAACAGTCATATTGGATTCTAACATGTCTGTACCCAATATCACTTAAAAATTCCCGACCCCCAGGGAAAATATGCCTAAAATTATTGAATTATATTACTCTATTTTGTGATGGCAAAATCTGAAATAATAATATATGTTATGGATTTCAGTCTGCCACAAATTTCACCACTCTGGTTTAGCCAAATTCTACAGTGCTAGACATTAGACATTGTTGGGATGACAGTTACAACCTCAAAGGATATATGAAAAACAGTGCAATATGGTTGGCATAGTAGTGACACACGTGTTGCTGCTTGGTTGTGTAGTATCTATGTAGATGTCTTTTTCGGTAATTTTAATTTATTCTCACACATTCATACTTGTATGTGTATGTACATACATACAAACGTACACGTCATTTGGCCTTGACAAATCAAAGGCTTAGATATAGTATTTTTCCTTAACCTTTGCAAGACATGGTCATGCCTGTGAACACCAGGTTTAGGATCTCTCTCTCTATGTTATGATATATAAAATATCGCCATGCTAAAGCTAAGATGGCCCAAGTAAAAAAATTGGCACTTTTGCGTGATATAAATATATAGATACCAAAGGATAAGGAAGGCCCTTCTTCTTCATATCTGCAGCATTCCATTTTAAAATCTGAACACTTTACTCTTTTAAGGACCAATCATTGAATGCTAAATGGGTAAAGTCATCCAATAACACTTTTCTTTAATCTTTCTGAAAAACTGACCATTTATTTATTCCAATGGAAATGATTATATGAAAGATCTTAAAACAGTGTATTCGATTATATGGTCGAATTGAGCACAAAAGGTAGCTATAATTAAATAATGATCCATTTGAACGTTGGCATAATTTAATTCATTTTGGCCTATGTCACGCTTATGTTGTATTTAAATATGTTTTGGTATAAGTTAACCAATGTTTGACAAAAATATATTCTTTATGGGTATATTGGGCGCAGTACAACAAAACTGTTTTTGGTCACGAGAAATATGATACAGCACTTCATTTATGTGATAAAACTGAAAATTGTTGGTTAATAACATAGAGGTGGGACAGTGTTTTTGCAGCTGTCTCAAAACTGCCAACAATACTTTAGTTAGCACATTTTTGCCTTAAAGGGACAGTATAGCCTAGGCATGTACTGTACATGGTAAGGTGGTATCTTTGATCAGGTGCAAATCATCAGGTATCATTCCCAAGGGGCGATGCACCAACAAAAATGTTTCTGTAACAACCAATCTTTGTGTGCATTTGTCCATTGGATATTAGGATATAGAGTACCTGCAGAGATGTATAATGTTCAAAACATCAAGTACAAGGCAAAGAAAAAAGCTCAGGCTGTGTGTAAAAAATAACGTGACTAGAAACTATGAGTTGTAACAAACATCATTATATCTATCCTACACAAACGTGTGGTCTTTCCATCTCTAAATAAGTGACAGTGCATCAAATGGAATTTTGTCCTGTATCTGGTTGTAAATATACCTTGTAGTCTGTACTTTTGACTGTTGGTCTTTTTGTTGTCAGATCTTTTTGGTTTCTCTCTCTGGGAAGATATGTATTAATATATACGGGTACACTTTGGAGGATCAATCTCCAATATATCCCTATTTAGTGCTATGATGCGTTGTAGATCAGTGTGTTGCTTTCATTTTCTTTGAAAACTTTCAGTGTGTCAGTAAATGTGACAGTTTTCAGATCTATCGACCTTATATCCTGTACCACATGACACTGGTGACGAATGCGGGGGGGGGGGGGGGGGGTGCGGTCGCCTTGTATTTATTTGTGTGTCTGGGAATGTCTTTTTCCCCCAACACCTCTGTATGCACACTCTTGAACATGTTAAGGTGAGAACATATGTTCATGAGCATTGCATTGTGTGGTCATTAAGCCTCATATTTCCCTTTTTGGCATGGCTTGAATGTTCCATTGATTCCTGCAAGATGACAAAGAGAACACAGGGGTAACTTCTGTGCTGCTATCCGTGTTATGATGCTGCTGGTGGTTAATGTATTAGAATAAAGTATCAAAAGGAAAGGGATGGCAAACAGAAACCTTGTCTACTAAAGGAGACATATGATAAATTAGTTTCTGCTTGTGTGTTTTGATTATTTCTTCCCCACGTTTTTTCTTTTCCACCAAAATAGATACATACAGGTACATAGATAGACAGAAAAATAATAAATGAAAACGAGAGTAGGAAAGCAATATGTCTGCAAAATGTATCATAAATACCCAAATAGTCGCCTGCCTTTCCAGGTAATGTGCAAGTTAGTTTATTGACTATGCAGTGAGAAAAACAGACTCACATTTAAACTTAATGGAACAAAACACTAATCTACATTTGTAGTAAACATAAGATAGATAAATTTAATATATACTTTTGTGACAACAGCCACGTTGTACATCACACGTAACAACGTATATATATGTAAAGAGGGAGGCAGATATAAAACCTAAAATCGGCCTTTCTATATCTTCCAGCAAATGGAGTTTCATGCTACCAGACAGGCTTTTGTTCATGTGATACCAAGAGAACTTGATGGGTTTGATAACAGCAAATGTGCTGCACTTCTTATCATACCTCACTCTACTGTGAAATATCGATTGAAAACTAAATGCAAGTAACTCAATCGGCAAATGCATATTAGATCCCGGACAATTATTGATGTGAATGTATAATGAGACACTTTTACAAAGCTGCTGTCTAACTTTTGCATACTAGCAAGGAGGATTTAATTACATAATTTTTGCTATGTTGACGTACTCTTGGGAACTTAGATGACAGTTTTCCTAAAATGCTACTACAACTGCAACTCAAATTTACCCTGACGTTTCATTGCAGAGACGGCAAAGCTGGTCTCCCATCTGCTATACAAGTTCTCAATGAGAGTGACTTTCATTCTTGCAACATCTTTTGACAATAACCAGTGTTTTGACTTCCTCAAGTACAGCTATTTCTTGATATATTAAATTTAGTCATGGGTTTGGCATGGCTGTATCAAATATATATTCATATTCCAATAAAACTCTACTTTTTTGTGACAATGGCTGCTTATACTTACATTGTATTTGCTAAAGACAACACACGTAAATTTAGAGAATGTATAGAAAAAAATTTACATACATAATGTTAAAAAAATCGTGCTTTAAATGGCAAGGTTTGTGAATCTTTTATCAATTGCAATAGGCCCTAATACATGTGAACATTAAATTTGAATTACCCGGAGCGAATGATTACACACACACACACACGTATATATATTTATATATATATATATATATATATATATATATATATATATATATATATATATATATATATATATATATATATATATACATCTTCTCAGAGAGAGAAACCAAAAAGATCTGACAAAAAAAGACCAACAGTCAAAAGTACAGACTACAAGGTATGTTTACAACCAGATACAGGACAAAATTCCATTTGATGCGCAGTCTCTTATTTAGAGATGGGAAGACCACATGTTTGTGTAGGATGATACAATAATATTTGTTACAACTCATAGTTTCTAGTCACGTTATTTTTTACACACATGCCTGAGCTTTTATTCTTTGCCTTGTACTTGATGTTTTGAACATTATACATCTCTGTAGGAAAGCTGTATCCTAATGTCCAATGGACAAATGCACACAAAGATTGGTTGTTACAGAAACATTTTTATTGGTGCATCGCCCTTGGGAATGGCGCCTGATGATTTGCACCTTATCTAAGATACCACCTTACCATCTAAAGTACTGGCCTAGGCTATACTCTCTCTTTAAGGCAAAAATGTGCTAACTAAAGTATTGTTGGCAGTTTTGAGAAAGCTGTAAAAACACTGTCCCACATCCATGTTATTAACCAACACTTTCCAGTTTTATCACATAAATGAAGTGCTGTATCATATTTCTCGTGACCTATAACAGTTTTGTTATAATGCTCCCAATGTAGCCATACAGAACATATTTTTGTCAAACTTTGGTTAATTTAGGCCAAAATAGATTTAAATGCAACATAGGTGTCACATAGGCCAAAATGAATTAACTAATGCCAACGTTCAAATGGATCATTATTTAATTATAGCTACCTTTTGTGCTCAATTCGACCATGTCATATAATACACCGTTTTAAGATCTTTCATATAATCATTTCCATTGGAATAAATGAATGGTCAGTTTTTCAGAAAGATTAAACAAAAGTGTTATTGGTCATTTAGCATTCAATGTTCGGTCCTTAAAAGAGTAAAGTTGTTCAGATTTTAATATGGAATGCTGCAGATATGACGAAGAAGGGCCTTCCTTATTCTTTGGTATCTATCTATCTATCTATCTATCTATCTATCTATCTATCTATCTATCTATCTATCTATCTATCTATCTATCTATCTATCTATCTATCTATCTATCTATCTATCTATCTATATATATATATATATATATATATATATATATATATATATATATATATATACATACATATATATATATATATATATAAATATATCACACAAAGTTGCCAATTTTTTACTTAGGCCATCTTAGCTTTAGCAGGGCGATATTTTATATATCATTACATAGAGAGATATCCTAAATCTGGCGTTCACAGGCATGACCATGTCTTGCAAAGGTTAAGGAAAAATACTGTATCTAAGCCTTTGATTTGTCAAGGCAAAATGACGTGTACGTTTGTATGTATGCACATACACATGCAAGTATGAATGTGTGAGAATGAATTAAAATTACCCAAAAAGACATCTACATAGATACTACACAACTAAGCAGCAACACGTGTGTCACTACTATGCCAACCATATTGCATTGTTTTTCATATATCCTCTGAGGTTGTAACTGTCATCCCAACTATGTCTAATGTCTAGCACTGTAGAATTTGGCTAAACCAGGCTGGTGAAATTTGTGACAGACTGAAATCCATGACATATATTTTTATTTCAGATTTTGCCATCACAAAATAGAGTAATATAATTCAATAATTTTAGGCATATTTTCCCTGGGGGTCGGGAATTTGAAAATGATATTGGGTACAGACATGTGAGAATCCAATATGACTGTTTTCAGGTGGGTCAAAGTCAAACGTTTGGTGTTCATCATATATGGTGCTACTTCTTATTTTGTAAGTCAGGCTTGAACTTAATTGGTGGGCATTGTCTTCTTTAAAGTGAAACGTTTTACTGTCAGATATGCCAGGATATGTTATAATGGCTGTCTATGGGAAATTTAATTTACTGGTGCCACCTAACCGGCAAAGTGGTACTCAGAGGTGAATTTTCAAATGTGACTTTCAAGTTAAATTTCGTGCGTCCTAATATGTTAGCTTGTTAACTGACCTCTTGACTACAAAAATTCTAACATGGCTATCTTCGTATGTTGGCATTCCAGCACAAAATAGATTTACGTCTATGATGTACAATAAGCTATTATGATGGGGTTTGTTGTATTTCACTGAAAAAAGCAATTTTTCTTTACAATTTCAAACAGACAATAGAACTAGTATACTCCTAGTTTCGGCCAGGTGATTGATGTCGAATGTTGCTGGTCGGAGACCTGGCCATTCTGTTGTCACAAAACATAATATATTTTTGGTGCTTTTTTCACGAATTTGTACAGTCACAGATCTGGGACAACTCCGAATACAGTACTTGTACTGGGTTAATTCCAATGAACTGGGCTATATCAATTATTGCATTCACGCATAATGGCCTGCACAGAACCATTCTTTTTCAAGATGGGCATTTGGTGCACTTGGTGTGCATTTCCCATTTTCGGCTAGGTGATTGGTGCCACAGGTTGCCGGTTAGAGACCTATCCATTACATGGTTACAAAACATAATATATTTTCGGTGCTCTTTTGATGCTGGTGTACTTACATAGGTACAGTCCCCATTCTGGGGTAACTCCGAATACAGGATTTATAATGATTTAATTCCAATGGAGTGGGCCATGTTGATCATGGTATTTACATATATCGGCTTTTATTGAACCATTCTTTGATATAAATGAATGGTAGTTGCGTGCATTTGGTACCTGTATTTCCCATTTTTCAATACCCGGTCGCTCCATGGTCAAAAATCACAATATATTTTCACTGCTCCTGTGGTGCTGGTGGACTTACAAATGCAGGTCGCCGATCTGAGACAACTCCAAATACAGTACTTGTCCTGGGTTAGTTCCAGTGAACTGGACCATATAGCCTATGGCATTCACGCATATCAGACTCCATTGAACCATTCTTTTTAAGAATGGGAATTTGGTGCAGGTCGTATTTGCGTTTCTCATTTGCAGTGAAGGGATTGGTGCCAAAGGTTGCTGGTTCAAGATATGGTCCTTCCGTGGACACAGAGCAAAATACACATGAATATCAGGCCAATTATAGTATATGAATGTAAAATAATGGTCAATCTCCAAGGCCATGCCTCAGGTGTTTTCATTTACATGCATTTATTTATTTATGTTTCAAATATTTACCCAAGGACCCTATTAACCTCTGCACCATGAAGCAATTGTATACTGCACCACATGCCTGTTCTGCACTAACTGGCCTTCAGTGCCCCTTACTAGTATCGTATCTGGGGGCCACATTCAGTACCTTCGCTGCTGGGGATTAAGATGCTACCTAATGGCTGTAACATTACCACTGGACCCTATGGGGGTAATGGGTTTTGCTGGGTAGTATGTTAATTTGTTACATGTTCATGTGTTGGAAATCCAATAACATGTGGCACTACATATATATTACCACTGTGTCCACAAAGTTTTCCACTATTAAGCTACATATGAAGCTATCTTTTTGTCTCACTAGTGACTATGCAGATCCTTTTCCTCATTTCATGTTAACGATTGCTCCAAAATATACGATGCACAGCATAATTGCAGACCTTTCACGTTTAAGTTTACTCATGCTTACAGTTTTAGGTTTCCATTTTACTCACCATTAACCCTCACATTGATCTCCAAACTAGCAAAAACATTTCATTCTATACTTGGAGACACAATTTACTTGTCAGAAACTTCTTACAGATCCTAGAAGGGACACTCTAGTGACAGCACAGTTTCTCTTATTGTTGAATAATTTTTATTTCGATAGTGTCATTACCATATTCAGACCGTAGTCCTAATGAAATAAATCCAAGTCAATTCCGACCAAAGGCAATGTTCCTTGGTATGTATGGCAGAGTCACATAAATTTATAGTTCGTCTTTACCCAAAAGAGTCCAAAACGTATGTGCAAAGTCCATAGGGTCAAAAAAGCCATGTCTAGTTTAAACATGACAGAATGCAAAAAGTGTTGTTTAAAATAAAAGGCTTATTTTAGTAAATTGGCTTGAACAGGTGCATCTTTCATATACATATATAGGACCGTACAATTCATGAAAAGGGACCAAAATTTGCAGCACATCAGAGAATCTGCAAGCACAGGTTCCTTATTTGTTGAAAATATTAATAAAAAATTCAGCATTTAAAAGGTACTAGTTGCAACCACCGTCTTAACAATGATCGTCATCCATATAAGTCCACAAAGTGACACTAACACCAACACCAATCCATCAAAAAAGTCCCCTAAAATGACCATCAACAAGAATCCAAATAACATGATTACACAATTCGATGTGTTTTAGACATGTAGGGAAAGGAATGCTGTTGTTTCAAAGGAGATAAACTAACAGTTTTTCCAAAAACCGTGTGTGAATGTGCAAAAGAACAGGCAGTGGAGGTTTCGGTACTGAGCATGGAATGGAGGCTTTCTATTGTACTTGAAATGCAAGTTTTCTGATGCACTAGCTTGTAAGCAGGCTTTTCATTACTGTGGGATCCCCCCCCCCAAAAAAAAAACCTGCATTTGCATACTATAATAGGTGGACGTGTTTAAAAGGTCCCATTACTACATAAAAATGTTCTGTTTGGTTGCACAGATAAATTCCATGCCCATTGAGTACCCCCTGGATTGATAAGATGTATTTTGTCTGGTAGTTTACTTTTGTTATTGCAAACAGCCTTGCAGAAAGGAACTGTTTTTAAGTCAATTTGATTGAATGGGTATCAAGAGAAGTCAAAGTAGTTATGCCACAGCTGTCAGGATACAATACAAAGTGTATATAACTTTAACCATTGTACATTGGCTGTCATTGTTATTCATATATCATAATTCTTACTTTTATTTCTGCATATATATAAAATATCTGCGTAATTCTATTTTATTACTTAGACTACACGGGGTATTAATGTATTGCATTACTGAATTGCAAAAATACAACTTATTAAATGTCAAGTGATACCTTGGTACTTAAACATTTTAAAGCTTATATACATGTTTTTCAGCCCTTATTGTATAGAGGCTTATTGTGATATATGATATGTGAAAGTAATGTTGCTCTGATTTTTGACATTTCTACAGAGATATGTGACATTTAAATTAATTATTTTGCTAGGTTCATTTCTAAAATTCCTTTTTGTGATATGCAACATTAAAAAAATCAGCTCTAATTTGCAGTATGCACCAAGCAGGGAGTAGTTATTATCCAGCAATGAATTGAAAATACGATAAATTTATGTCGACCTGTATGGCATTTGAACCCACTACCTTCGGCACACTCGCCTAGCCAAATGTAAAGTCGAACACCCTGACCTCTAGGCCATCAGGGCAACCCCAGAAAGGTTGACCGAGGACCCAGGGTGGTGTTATAGCAGGTGTGGCTTGTACATTGACATGGTAGGGCACTTCCACAGACTGACAATTTATGAAATACACCTCTTTTCATATATTTAGACCAATACTCTTCTGTCTATTTGCACCAGCAGGCAGTAGTCCTCTTAAATGCTTTTATATATCTTGTGCCATTAAGCTTAGACACAAACCATGAACACTTCAAATATAATACAGATAAGTATGTTCTTCTGTGTCAGAATCATAGCGACAAATTTTTCAAAGCATTTCTTTAATTCAACTTTTGTAAGCCCCAGGACATATTTGCTGTGAAGCAAATCTTCTTTTCTACTTTTATGAACACATTTGCAAAAACATGCATAAACAAGAGCAGAGAAAAAGAAGTGGTTATATTTGACTCCCTGTCTGCCCAAAATATGTTGATAGGCTACCATCATAGATAATCCATTACTGATCATTGCTTTAATGCTTCTGTTAGCATGGCGCCCATCTTTAGCTGTATGATATCGTGAAACCATAAAACGGGGTGCAATGTCCCCTAATGGGATTTTTGAAAGACTAGGGAACTGTCACTAGATAAGAAACTTTTCCTTATGGCTCAAGGTGAAATATCTGTTTTTTCAGAGGAGAAATATTCACGTTCCTTCGTTTATATTGATGGGACTATGTTTATATGTGTAAAATATGAAACTTCCCACGATTGATAAAATCCTTTTCAAGACTCAAACTTCTTTAATTCTTTTGGGTCCTTTTACAAAATTATATGACAAACTATGGTCTAGTCTGGTTGAAAATATTACACGTCTTCTGGTCTCAACGTAAAGTATCTCATTTTTTAGAAGTGAAACATTTCCTTTTCTTTGTTTACCTGTCTATCTCAGCTTTTTACAATTTCGTTTACCTGCTGTACATATTCACATTCATATTAATTTCCGTTCAAATATATTTACTAGGTTGGGATTAACATATATTTAGTCTTGTATACAGTCTGCTGCACCAGACTTAAAATGTTTTTGGTTCATGTTATACTGCAGTCTTTACTTGCATACTCTGGTATGGCAGACTTTGGACATACTGTTGTTGTTAATATCTCTTATGTGTTTTTATTTATTTATTTATTTATTTATTTATTTATTTATTTATTTATTTATTTATTTATTTATTTATTTATCTATTTAGTTATAAATTTATTTATTTATTCATTCATTCATTCATTCATTCATTCACTCATTCATTCATTTATTTATTTTTTTATTCATGTATTTATTTATTATTTATTTATAATGATAAATTTGCTTGTTTGTTTATTTATATATTCATTTTTCATTTGTTCATTCATTCAATGCCTTAATTCTAGTGACCTATGGAAATCTAGTAATCTTTGGTGAGTACTGTTTCATGATCAAAGATTTACACTGACAAAACCTAATATTAAGGATACAGTGCAACACCATAGGTCACTTTAGCTGATGTAACACCAGGCTGGAGGTAGGAGGAACCTCCAAAGGCTCTAGCCAAAAACCTTTGCAGTCGATAGCCAAGGACAAAAAACAATCCTAGACCCACGTGCCCCCCCACGCCACCCCAACACAGTTGAGTCAAAGGAGTTAGATGAGGTACACCCTAAGACTGGTTGGGAGCAGCTGTTGGGAAGCACTTGAACACAAACAGGCATGCCTCCACTTGTGCCAAGTCCGTAAGGTAGAAAAACATAAAGGTATTATGGGAGTTCCATCTAAGGGTGGCCATAATATCCCCCATTGAAGTGTTGTGTAATGTGTCCCAGGAGGCAGAGAATGATCTAGTCTCATGAACTCAGAAAGACTTAGGGCATGCAATTGAAGTGTTGTGTAATGTGTCCCAGGAGGCAGAGAATGATCTTGTCTCATGACCTCAGAGAGACTTAGGGCATGCAATCTCTCCATCCTTTCTATTCACCCAGTCGCCAAGGAAATTGTTGTCCTTATCCATCTGAAGCTAGAAGTAGGTAATAGAAACCTGGACTCTGTCTGCCGAAGAGGGAGAAACAAAACTTTCCACCCAGCTTGATGAACCAGCATGCTCTAATGGGACAAATGGTCTCATCTGGCTCAGGCCTAAAATTGTCTCATAGAATGACTTAGCCGAAAAAAAAATTAAAGTGGCTGAAGGGTGAGCCCCCCCCCCCCCCAAATCTCCCACTGAGCCTCTGAAAGACATCCTACCCATCAGCAGACCACCTAACGAGGGAGGTATGCAAGGCATGTATCTCTCCATGCCCAGCACCTGTGGCCACAGCTAACAGGAAGGCAGTCTTGCAGATAAGGATCTTAAGATGGCTCGAATGGAGACTTAGTCAGTGTCCTAAGCATCCTGGAAAGATTCCAGCAGGGCACAAGATTCCGCTACATGGGATTATCCACATAGTAACTGTTCACAAGTACACAGACGAATGGATCCAAACTCTGCCCACTGGTCTTAAGAGTAGGCACAATGGCTGACTTGCATCTGGCAATAGTGCCAATCATATATGCCATTGAAAGACATACCAAATGTTAACTTAAAAGTTATAATCAACATTGAGGGTTGATCCATCCAGGCAATACCTTGCAGCATTCATAAACAAAGGTTTCTCTAATGTTCATGTACAATTACCAAACATGAACATGCATTATCCTCTTAAGTAGGCCTGCAAATGAATTCACAAAAAACATTACCCATACTCAAAAATTTCAATCAACAGTGACAGCAAAGCTATTTAAGAAGGTACACTTTAACTTAAAGTCTCCTAATTCGAACAGGTAACTCTCAGGGTAAATAGGTGAAAATTACATAATACCATTGCTCAAATGTGACAATAACCTTCATTGTAGCAATTCCATATGAAACTTTGTTGATACTTTCAGTAACCATGGATGCTGTAGACTTCCGTACATTGTTTGTGTAGGAGTGGCTAGTGACAATGTGATATACTTCCTGCATTACTCCTTTTTGAATTTCATCTATGTCATAACGAATGTATTACTCAAAATCTTGAAACTTTGTCATTCTTCAATTCCATAATTCTATTTTTTCGTACTTTCCAATTGCAAAGTTGCCGTTTTCATGTATGTAATTTGATAGCAGCAATTGTATTTGTGTCCTTCCGTCCACAACCACTTCGGGGCAGTCATTACCCTTTTCCATTGTCCAAACTCTCCACACTTCATCAGCTAGCCTGTCACTGTCTGACATGTATGCACATGGAAGTGCTATTGTCACACTTTTCAATAGGTTTTTACCAAGGCTGTATTAGCCCAAATTAATAAAGTGTCTTCAGCAGGTAACCACTCAGAAAATATTTAAGGTAAATCATCAGTCTTTACGCAGATATTTCTTTTGGGTGGTTATGTACAACTCTCATTTTGCATGACGTGAAACTGCAAACGGTAAATGTAAGAAGACCCTTAACAATCCCTAACTCATAACACGGTGACACCTTACACTTATAACTAACTGGAACATGGCTCTCCAATAAGTCAAAATTACAAGTATAATTCTCTTGTCATTGCATGCCTGCTACTTATTTGCACTAATTAAAATCGACAGTTGTTCTCTGCTCAGCTTCAGAATCACCCAAATAGATACACCATGGAAAAAAAACTGGTTCAATATTATATCAGAATAATATGCAATACTGTTATGCCATTGGCCTGCAACACGTGGATACAACTTTGATCTCTATACACCAAATATGCATCCCAATGACAAAACCTCCTGCTGACAAACACTTTGGCCTGGGGAACCACAATTTTACTGGCGCTTTACCTGTGCCAAGTGCTGCCAACCCTTGTCACTCACACTGAATCACATGGATGTCAAATATTGACTGCTACAGATTTTCCCTTTATTTTCTTTTCAATGATGTCTGTCTATATATATATATATATATATATATATATATATATATATATATATATATATATATACATATATATATATATACATATATATATTAACATATATATATATATATATATATATATATATATATATATATATATATATACATATATATATATATATATATATATATATATATATATATATATATATATACAAAGTCAGCTCTCTATGGTTTGTCCTTCTTCGCCAGAGACCAGAGGAGAGATGGCAACAAATACCTACCAAAATGCAAGCTGTGCAGGATAAGTCACTGAAACTGCTTGAAAATATATGTGGCAGTCTTTGCAAACACATTTCAAGCGTTCAGAAAGACATCACATGGAGAATGCGATAGCCTATGCACAAAGACATGTTATGCGATGTACAGCTTTAGAGGCAACCTCTTCTGGGTCTTCCTGAGAATGTTGATTCAGTCAATACATTAAGTATTTTCATAAAAAGAATTCAACATGTAAAATCGTTCCTCTATGGACTGATTTCACCTTTGCTGTGTTCGGTTGAGCAGTGGTCTACTGTAGCACTTATTGCATACAAAACCATCCGTTTGTTATCTTTGGCAGAAATGTATGACTACAACAAAGAAGAAGTGCTAAGATGTGAGTCAGATACTATGAGGGCCCTCACCTGAGTAAACAGCTGAATGAAAAGTATGTGCTGGTGAGCAATGAATCAAGTGGGAGGTGAGTCAGAATTGTGCTGGAAAATGAGGCGGTTTTGATATGCCCCCTTGAAACTCATTGGTAGTGCTGCTGTATAGCCTTCTACAGTACAAATGGGTGCAACTGATAATGTGCTAGGAGCAGTCTAACCATGTGGTACATGGACTCAACCAGGCCTTCCAAAGTTTCCGTAGTTCTAATATTGATCAGTTTCTTTTTTGTTTGTTTGTTTGTTTATCTTGTTTTTTGTGGTTTTTGTTTTGTTTTGTCTCTCTTCCGTTTTTTAATGCCTTGAAATAAATATTTGTAAAACTAACCAAACGATGGATAATGCCTCCTTGTGGTAACTATATTGATGAAGCCATCACACCTGGCACCCAGTATCTGTATGGGAAAACAACACTCATATGACTGTTCACCAACATTTAATTACTTGGAATTCTTCACGTTAGGCAACATATACTCATTTATCACTGATGAAATTAATTATGCTCGCTGGACATTTGCGTATTTCATGCTGTCTGGTGAGGACATGTACAGGTTTCACTCAATTTAGCTGTGATAGGGCAGACATATTAGGCTGTAGCTTGTGTCACCTCTCACAATGTAATGGTCCTTTCATATTCCCCAGTACTGTCATATGTTTTGCTCTATGTCTTTTGGAAGCTTACAGCATTCATCAGTATTCTGAGGTCATGCTCATACTAAACTACTGTGTTCTTAAATAGAATGCCATTTGTTTCTCTGTTGAACAGCACAAATATGGAATCATGTTATGACTTGAACATGAAGGGACACATTGCGTGCCACAAATGATTTCACTTGTTCAATTATGTTGCAACGGTTGTCTGTGTGAATTGAAAATCTGTCAGTTTATTTGTGCTAAATTTGTAAAAATGTTAACTGATAATAATTTTTTCATCAAAAGAAAAGTACATGTGTTTGCATTGTTATGTATAGAATCCAAAGATTTGGTGTCAGACTTTTCCAATGAACATGCTCATATCACAGTCTCCCGCCACACATGAAAAATGTATTAGATGCATAAGTACATGATCTCAACATTTACCATCCTAGAAGTTTCTCAACTGTTTATGTAAGACTGAACAGGGGTCTTTGTTGTCACACAAAGTACAAAGATGACAACTGGAGACTACATGTACTAGTTTTTTATTTTGCTGTATTTCTTTGAAAATTGGTAGTTAAACATATTGTTTTGAGAAAGCCAGTGTCTCATGATCCAATGGCAATGTAACAACTTTTCAAGCAATGCATAATATTATTGCCGATGTTGTAAGATTTCTTAACACATATACATGTACTGACACTTGCACATCTCGTGACTAGAACATTGTCATCTAGGTTCTCCATTGCAGCATTAAACACAAATCTATACACACGCTTGCTAGGCATATAAATAAGCTCCTGATAAAGGTATTTGGGGAAGGGAACCGTCGCCATGTGGCTGCCCATAAATCCACCAAAACACAACAGCATCCTCCATGCTTTGCTCAAAACACAAAGGTGGTTTTAAATGTGCCAATGACCAACCTTTCTTTTCCTTATTTTTACAACAGTGACTTTGAATCACACAAGCTGTGCTTACCTTTACTTCTGTGAGATTGTATGCATTATATATACTGATTATTACATTCAAATAGTACATAAAAAGCGCATGCATTTATGTAACAAAGACAAAAGTCTATATTTTGCAAAACTGGTTTGTATTATGCATTAATATACTGACATGTGCTTACATGTATATGACTGACATGTATGTGTTATCCAATATATAATTATGACCATCATATTGCTCCAAGCCTGGTAGTCAATGTCCACGGAAAATAAACTTTTCATATGGAATTCAGGACCGAAGACACAGAAATGATGTGTCGGCTGCAGGCAGCAGAGGACTAGAAACAGTTCCTACCTTGCAGTAAGAGGGAAATAGTTCCAGGAAATGTTGATTGACGTTTCCCTTAGTATTTACCTACAGTCATTTGCTCATTTCACTTGACGTGCCCACTGCATGGCAAACATGCCTATCCTCACACATTGCGAGTGATTCTAAAATAATACAATGGGTCCATCATCCATCGCAAAGCTATAATGCTCAGTATCGCTCTTTGTGTGTCTTGTTGGCCATTCATCCATCCATGTGCTTACATGTCCATACAAGTCAAGTTGCCTCGTCAGCAGGCCAAGCTTGGTGCCTCTCTTTGCCCTACACTACATTCATAACTAAAATATGATCTTATTCAATACAAGTTATTTGGGAAGGTGTAAATATACAAATGACAATTCATTTTGCGTTCACAGTCAAGGTAATAAAATTACAAGGGAACTCCTTCCCTTTAGCAATGTGCCTCATAGCACATTGACACTTCACAGTAAGGGTAAATTAAATGTTACAAGAGAACTTCTCTCCTTTAGTGATGTGCCTCCTGGCACACTGATGCTTATGTTCAATGTTCTTTTGTAAACTGCTGATCCTTTTTTGTACCATCTGAGTATGACAGATAAGTGGTTGAGTCCATTTTTTGGGGCTAAAATGTATCCATGTTGTGACATGATAGACAGTGTGGACTATTGCTTTCTATGGCCCAGTGTTTTAACACACAAAAGAAGTCGAAATAACAGAAATTAAATTGAATGTTTTGACATGGGTTTTAAAATGAGATGCACATACCAAGCTATCAGAATCATAGTGGTAAAGAACATTGCAAGCAGGGAGGTAGGTGGAACAAGGAAACAGTAAATAGATTCACCATATTAAGCCAATAGGCCATTGATTACTGCCAGCAGTGAGCAGATTTAACTGCAGTACATATCACTGTGGCTGTAACATCCTGTTAATCGTTCATGTCCCTTCCTCACGTCACTCCCCGGTGATAGAATGTTAATTCTTTGCCCATCACTTCACTGACTTATACTGTGACTATACAGGCAAGCATGATTGACTCAAGCGCCTTCCACCATGGCCAGATTTACTTGTAGAGGAATGTATCACAAAGATGGCATATTCAGTATTGCTGTTTTGGGATTCTTGTGTCTTTTGCCCCTATCTCTTAGGCACCATGCTTAGATGAAACTGGTATTTCTGCTGAAATTGCCCAAATTATTATATATGTATGTAAGTATTGAAATAAAGTTGCATTCAATGCTAAGATAAATGTACCATTGATCCATCTGCTACTGTCATGTCCATATTTACATGTATTGGTATCCCTTGGTTTCCCATATTTGGGATATAATCACATTTACACTCTGGAGTCCAATATGAATTCTTCTCTTGGTGCATCAATTAAGAGTGAGAAAAGAATAACTGCCAATTTAATTAGTGGAAATGAGTAGCAGGCATGTAATGACAAACGAATAATTCTTGCAAATTTTGACTGGAATGGAGATTTATATCCCAGTTGGTTATTAGCGTAAGGTGTGACAGTGTTACAAGTGAAGGATTGCTAAGGGTCTCCTACTTAAGTTTACCATTTGCAGTTTGACGTCATGCAAAACGAGAGTTATACATACCCACCCCAAAATATTATCAGCACAAAGACTGGTGCTTTACCTTAAACATGTTCTGAGTGGCTACCCATTGAAGACCCATAATTAATTTGGGCTAATACACCCTCTGTTAAAATTCTACAAAAGAACGTGACAATAGTACTTCCATGTGTATAAAGGTTAGACAGTGACAGCTTAGCTAATGGAATGTAGAGAGTTTGGACTAAGGAAAAGGGTAATGAATACCAGTAAATGGTTCTGGAGGAAAAGACAAAATTAATTTTGAATTTCACTGACTGGTATTATATCCTTCTTCATTGTCTTGAAGTGCCCCGTCTTCGCCAAGACGCCCGGTACCCCCTCTGTCTTCAGTAGTAGCTACTCCTGTCAGTAATCAAGTTTTCATTGGATAGTAGTACCCTTCGCACTTTTGTGAGTGCACAAAAGATAAGCTATTTGCCAGAACTGAACTTAAATATATGACGTCCTGTTGAGAAAATTTAAATTTATTTTAAACTCAATGTTTCGTTGGATTTACGTACCAGAATATGAAAAAAGTCGTTCATTGATCCTGTAGAAGTAGTACACTCTCATTGATATTTCTTAAAATGTCAAGAACATTTTTGGTACAAGTTTATAATAGATGATACGACTTTATGCATCCATTTCAAGCATCTGATGTCTTATCATGTAGCAGATTGTATTTGACATATACTTTCTTTTTAACTTTGTGAAGAGGTTCAGCCATATCATTCTCCTCTTCTTCAGATGACAAGCTGCTTAGAAGTGCCGAAGCTTTGTCTAAAAAAGCAACAACAGGTGCAAAAACGGACATGGCTGAAACTTTGACTTGACAAAAATATCACAACTTCTGACATTTTTCCGTTGACAAAAAGTGCCATGACATCACAGAGTAACGAACAAAGCAACAGTATGAACATGGTGGCAATATTTAGACTAAGAGGTAAACCGATTTCACAGTGTCAATTAGTCTGCAATTTAAATGCCATATAAATTCCATTCATTTTGACTGTGCCAATGTCAAAACATTATCTACGAAGACGAAAAAATGACGTCTGGTCTGCAATTTATATTACTTTGTAATATCAACAATAGATTATGTGATTAAATGGGACATATTGTCTCCACATAATCCCAAATGGAATGACTTAAAAATTAAGGAAGATATAAACTTCTTCAGTGACTTTTCCATTGGCATGAATATATAAAGTGACCAACATGGCAAAGATGAGCAGCCACACACACTTCATTCTGGTAAGCTAAAATATGGTAATAAATGTCCTTTAGTCCAACACTGCGAAGATCACATGATAAAGCCCAAAGCACCTGTGCCCTTAAAAATCACGGAACTTTTCTGAAAAAACCTGGAAAATATGGGTGTGTAATCATGATGGGTGTTTTTGCATAGCTTCCAGCAAAATTTGATGTTCAAATTTATAGAGCAGATGACATACTTATGTCTTACTTACTTAGGATATTGGGAATTAAGTTAAGTGCAGTAACCAGTTGTACAAAACAAGCAAACAAATACAATCTACGAGTACCATATCAGCTATCCAATAAAATTAAAAGGCTGGCTGTATTATATTTCCCGTTTTAAACCCAGGTAACCTGTAAGCCAAGGATTTTGGATTCGCTTCTATTTATGACTGTGATCACAATTCCATTTTTCTTCAGTTCCCCTCAAATGAGCACTGGCAGATTCTCTTAAAGGCTGATATGGATATACCTTGGAAGTCAATGTAAAATTTGTCCCCATGCAATGCATTGATGCATTTTAGATCATTTTGTTGTCTTAGTTTTCTTAGAAAGCCTTACATCACATAAATAAATGTGACAGTTTGGGGATGTCTCGACTTTTCAATTTTTACCACATGACACTGGTATATATTTTTTTCATTTGCTTGTTTTCTTGTTGAACTTTGCTCAGATTGTACTTGTATAAAACTTTCCGAACACTGTGCAAAGTGAAGCACTGCCATTGTGTTTATAAGACCATTCCCTTCTTTGTTCTGTGGTATGAGTCGCGAGTGATGCCAAATTTGCAGGACTGCAATGTTTGATCCAACATATGAGCAGTGCGCCATGTTATATTTGTAACTTGACAAACAAACTGTAAAACCGTGTGTTGTTGTTTGTTATCTACGCCATTTTGAACACAGGCGCCAAAGTTGCTTGCCCCGGGTGATAATGCGTCATGGTAACCCCCGTTCCCCCACCTCTCTCTTTGTCTTTATAGCATGCCACATGAGAAACCATCCCACGGAAGCCACAGAATAGTTCAAGTTTGAGTGGAATGACTTGAAAGATTGTGAATGTTTGACGGCTTTTAATGTTCATTTTTTATGATAATGCATGAAATGTATAGTAGCACATGGTTTCTTCTCACAACAGAGTTGTTAAGATGGAGTGTTTACAACTAACGTAACAGCCGAAAATGCCACCAAAAACGGCCAGATTTTCTTTTTTTGGGCCATTTTGTGTGGTTTCGTTTTGGCGAAGACTTTCTTAATTTTGATTTTTAATTTTCTTGAAAAGGGGTCGACCAATCTTCACGAAATAAAAAGAAATGAAAAGATAATAGTATAGCTTAGGTGCTGCAATCTGCGTTTGGATATATTTTGATTTTTGTGTTATGTTCGGAATTTAAACTCAGAGAAGTGGTCAATTTGAGAAGATATCCTTTCTACAGCTGATTAAATGATAACTATTGCTTTTAGAGAAAAACAAAAATGCCTAACCTGGACACCTATATAAAGTTTTATTTCACAAAATTTCAAGGTTGTAAGGAAATTTTTATTCATTTGCACTTCAAAAAACCTTGAAACAGACCATCATGCAATAGCCTGGCTCCTGTCTCACTGGTGCGCTTTTTCCGAATTTTTATTGCCCATATGAAATTTAAACATTTTGGCAAAAATAAATATATATAGTTTCATGGGTGTAAAGATATTATCCTTGACAGAAAAGCAGGTTAAAGACCGCCACGGTATACACGCGGAGGTTCACCAACGCTACCTTAAACCAGTCCTCTCAACCACTGTTTTTAACTACAGACAATACTGTTTCTAGTATTTATAGGCCTAACCACCCAAAACCCAAATTTTATTACTTCTGCCAAAAATGAAAACCCACTTTTTAGGCCTATCACCTTTCAGTTGTCCTGACTTGTCAGTCAGCTGGGTTTACAGCAAAAGAAAAAAAGAAGGTCTATTTCTGCTTTGTGCTATTTCTGAATCTGGAACATTTTAAACACACTTTACATCTATTATGACTATGATTCGGAGAAAACACAGCCCACAACGCAACATAGCCCATGAAGTATTTATCAAATGGTACAAAGAACATGACCAATATTCATAAATTCCAAACCCAACGATGAGGAAAGAGATTTCGGAGTTACCAAAGCAACAACATACATATGTCAATACAAATGGGAAAAAACAAATTTCTCTCCTGACCTGATACAGGAAGACACCCATAAAAGACAACTGGTGGTTGTAAAGCGGTGCTCTCAACCATTGGATTTTTTTTCTACCGACTATAGTGTTTCCTTTATGTACAGGCCTGACCACCCAAAAACCAAATTTTGTTACTTCTGCCAAAAACAAAAACACACTTGGTAGGCCTATCCCTTTTAAGTTCTCCTGACTTGTCAGTCAGGTGAGTTTACAGCAAAGAAAGAAAGAAGGTGTCCATCCTTTCTGTGATATTTATGAATCTGCAACATTATAAACACACTCTGCCTCCATTATGACTATGAGTCAGAGCACACAGCCCAGAGCACAACATAGCCAATAAAGTATCTATCAAATATTACTGAAAAAAACATGACCCATATGATTGCAAACCCAACAATGACAGCAAAGAGATTTCAGAGTTAGCAAAGCATCTACATTCATATTCCAGGACCGACAGCAGAAACAAATTACACTCCTGACTCACATATCAGCTGCGCAATAAAATTAAAGGCTGGTTGTATTATATTTCCTATTTTGAACCCAGGTAACCTGTAAGCAGAGCATTTTGAATTCACATCAATTCATGCCTCTGACCATAGTTCCCTTTGTCATTAGTTCTCCTAAAATGAGCACTGGCAAATTCCTTTAAAGGCTGCTATGGCTATAACTTGCAGATCGATGTCAGATTTGTCCTTATGCAATGCATTGATGCATTTTGGATTATTTTGTTGTCTTCGTTTCTTTGAAAGGCTTACATCACATAAATAAATGTGACAGTTTCAGGATGTCTCGAATTTTAATTTTATACCATATGACACTGGAATATTTATTTTTATTTGCTGTGGATATACTTGTTAGCCTGGGTATGTCTTTTTTGCCCAGCACTTTTGGATGGACACTATACCACCTGCGAAGGTGAGAATGTATGTTCATGCGTATGGTATTGTATAGTCATTAGGCTTCAAATTTTCCTATTTGGCATGGCTTAAATGTTGCAATGATCCCTACAAAATGAAAGAGAGGACACATGGGTGATTTTTTTGCTGCTATTCATGTTATTTTGCTGCTGATGGTTGCTGTATTGATGTTTCCTGAAAAAAAATACCAGAAGGAAAATGGCAGTGCAATCAGAACTCTTGTCTATAAAAGCAGACATATGCTAAATTAGTTTATGTTTGTGTTATTGACAATTTATTTTAAAACCACATTTTTTCATTGTCACCAGAATAAACATACAGGTACATACATAGACAAAAAAGTAATAAATGACTATGCAAATAAGAAAGTATTAAATCTTCAAATATATCATACATACTCGAACAATTGCTTGCTTTTGGAGGTAATGTGCAAATCAATTTGTCGACAATGCAGTGGCACAAAACAGACACATACTTAAACTAATTGGAACAAAAAACCAACCTACAATTGGAGTAAACATGAAATCGATATATTGAATCTATACCTGTGTGACAACAGTCAGGCTGTATATACACATAACAACGTTTATATATCTAAACAGATAGAGAAATATAAAACTCATATCTGTTGTTCTGCATCTCCCAACAGATGGAGTTTCATGCTACCAGGCAGGGTTTTCTTCATGTGATACCAGGAGACCTCGACAAGCTTGATAACAGTAATGCGATGCAATGTCTTATCATACTTAACTCTACTGTGAAATATTGATTGAAAACTAAATGCAAGTAACTCGATCGCCAAATGCATTTTGATTCAGGACAATTTTGGATGTGAATGTACAAGGATATACTTTTACACAGCTACTGTCTAAATTTTTCTTACTAGCAAGAATGATTCCATTATTGAAAACATAATTTTGGCTATGTAGACATGCTTCTGGGCACTGAGGTGGCAGAGAGAGATACAGAAACCAAAACTATTTGACAACAAAAAGGAAAAGGAGTCAAAATACAGACTACATGATACCTACAAACTGATACAGGACAACAATTCCCTTTTATGCACAGTCATTAATTTAACTGACTCTCACTTTTATCTCCAAACTGGCAAAAACCTTTCATTTTATACATGGAGACACCATTTACTTGTCATAAAATTCTTACAGATCGTAGGAGGCACACTCTAATAACAGCACAGTTACTCTTAGTGTTGAATGATTTAAAAGAACAGGGAGTGAAGGTTTCCTGTAATGAGATTGGAATGGAGGCTTTCTATTGTACTTGGAATGAAGATTCTCTAATGTAGTAGCTTGGAAAGCAGACTTCCCATTGCAGTGTCATGACACAAAAATGTCTATAATAATAATTGGAAAACATGTCTGAGAAGGACCTATTATTATATCAAAATGTTCTGTTAAGTTGAGCAGATAAATCCTATCCACGTTGAGTACCCCCTTGATTAATAAGTAATAATTTGACAACTCTTTCTGGTAGTGTGTATTGTTTTATTGCATACAGCTTTGCAGTAAGGAACTAGTTTAAGTCAATTCCGTTGAATAAGGATAAAGGGAATTCAAAGTAGTTATGCCACAACTGTCAGGATACAACATAAAGTATTCATAACTTTAACCATTGTACATTAGCTGGCATTTTTATTCATATGTCAGCTATGTTAAGAACAGATAGTTCATAAGACTTCCCACAATTGATATACTCCTACTCATGACTCAAAGGCCTGTATTTGGTTGTTAATTTAACATTATAAATGGAACACTATGAACAAGTGTGGTTGACTATAGTCTGGGAAGTGTCAATGTCATTCCTGATGGTAATGTACCTTGTTGGGGTCTGTGACGTTATGAAACATATGTTACACTCACTCCATTTAATTGGGCTAAAACTCTATTGATTTTTTCTGGGGATAATTTCAAAGGCATTATAGCCATAGCCTAATAGGACAACAGAAGTGTTCATCCATAAGGTAGTTTATCTAAAGGATTTATTTGGCCTTCATACCATCAGCTGGGTTTCCAACCAGCAACCTTCAATACCAATCCCGCAGTCAAAAATGGGAAATACATTTACCAACTGCATCAAATTACACTTCTTTAAAAGAATGGTTGAATGGAGGCCGATATGCGTGCATACCAAAATTGATATGGCGCAGTTCTTTGGAATTGATCCAGTACAATTTTCAAACTTGTTTCATTTGACAAATTTTATTTCAGTTTTAAATGCAGTGTTTTGGAGGAAAAAGTTCCATTAAACCTAAGTTGAAATACTTTCTCACAGCCAAAGGTCACTAATTCTATCTACTGGTTAGAATTATAAAGAAAAATCGTGTATTTTTGTGAATACATCAAACCCCGTTATAATAGCCTATTGTACATCATAGATATAAATATATTTTGTGCTGGAATGCTAACATACAAATATAGCCAAGTTAGTATTTCTGTAATTATGAAGTCGGTTGACAATGTGAAATATAAAGGTATGGAATTTAACTTGAATGTCACATTTCAAAATTCATCTCGGAGCACCAGTTTGACGATTAGGTGGCATCACTAAATTAAATTTCCAATACACAGCTATATATCTCACACTTATCCTAGCATATCTGAGAGTAAAACTTTTAACTTTAAAGAAGACTATGCTCAGCAATTAAGTTCAAGTCTGACTCACAAAATAAGAGGCATTAACATATCTGATGAGCACCAAACTTTTGACTTTGCCCCACCTGAAGGCAGTCATGTTAGATTTTCACCTGTCCGTACCCAATATCACTTTTAAATTCCTCGCCTTCAGGAAACAATGCCTAAAATTAATTATTCCGATCATGTGGTATCAGCAGTGGTCAGGCTGTGGAACTAGTGATGGCGGAGGCAATATAAATTCATCACAGGTCCGCTATCACCTGTTGGGAGGGCAACAAAGTTCATTCAGTTTGCAATTCCAGTAAGAAACTGATCACAAAAGTCACAAATGCATGCTGTGTCTGCCGGGGTAATTAGCCTGCTGCATTCATCCATACTTCAACTACAGTAATTCTTGTTGGGATGACAGTTAGAAACTCAAAGTGTATATGAAGAACAATGCAATATGGTTGGTACTGTAGTGGCACACATGTTGCTCTCTGGTTGTGTCACATCCATGTAGGTAAGTTTTTTTGGTAAGTTTTAATTCAATCTCACAAATTCATACCTGCAAACGTTTGTACATACTTACAAGCATGTGCGCCAATTTGCCTTGAAAAATCATAGCGTTAGATATAGTCCTTAACCTCAGCAAAGTTGGGATTTCTGCTAAAGTATCCCCTTCAGACACACCACCTTTTAAAGACTGCCAGTTTATGCTTATGCCAGGTTTGGTATCTGTATGTGTCACAGTATAGGAAACATCCCGCCACTAAAGCAAAACTAACCGAAGTGAAAATTAAGCACTTTTGAGTTATATATCCCAAAGGATAAGGAAGACCCATCCTCTTCATATTTATAGCATTCCATGTTTAAATATATTAAAATAAATCATTTTTGGGACCAAACATTGAATTCTAAGTGGCTTGAGTCATCAAATAACACTTTTGTTTAATCTCGCTGAAAAAACTGAAAATTCATTTATTTTATAAGAACGAATTATATGAGATATCTTAAAACGGCGTATTTGATGACATGTCCAAATTGAATACAAAAAGGAAAGCTATAATTAAATACTGATCTACAGGAACGTTGACATAAGTCAACGCATTTTGGCCTATGTCATGCCTGTGTCGAATTTAAATATATTTTTGCCTAAGTCAACCAAATTTGGACAAAAAAGTTACCTTTTTATGCCTACATTGGGTGCAGTATAACAATAGTGATACTGGTCATGAGAAACATGCAAAAGCTCTTCATTTATGTGATAAAACTGGAAGATGTTGGTTAATAACATGGAAGTGTGACCGTTTTTGCCGTTTTCTCAAAACTGCCAAAATTACTTAGGCCACTTTTTGCTTTCGTGGAACGATATGTCATAGACAAGTTTTGTGGATGGTAAAGTGGTATCTCGAATAAGCCGCGAAGAGGTGCGGAATTAATAAAAATGTGTGTTTAACAACCAGTCTTTGCGTGCATTTGTCCACTGGATATTAGGATACCCAGTACCTGGAGAGACAGACAATGTTCAAGAAGCAAAGTTCAAGGCAACGAACAAATCTTCACCCTGTCTGTGAAAAAACAGTGACTAGGAACTATGAATTAAATATTACTGTATCTGTCCTACACAAGCATGTGTTCTGCACATTTCTAAATTAATGTCTGTGCATAAAACGCAATTTTTCCTGCATGGGGTTGTAAATTCCATGTAGTCTGCACTTTTGACTCTTGGTCTTTTTAGTTGTGAAATCTTTTTGTTTTCTCTCTCTCTCTATGTAGCACAATTGATCATGGAGGAAGAGAAATAAAGAAAGTAACAATTGATTCAGATGGTGTGGGCTGCCTCCTTCCCCACATAACAGCAGTGTAATAAGTGTACCTTTCTACCATGCAAAATATGAACAAAGGTAACAGTAATGGTCCAAGTAAAAGGTATAGATGACAATATATGAAAATAGTCATAAATCCCAAATTGTGTCAAATATTTGTCGATGGTGATTAACATGACTACAAATAAAAGAAGTTGACAATATATTGATTTGTTATACCGCTGGAAGTAAACGTTGGAATACTTATAATGTGTACATAGTGCTGAGAAAAACACACTGCTTGATGTGAACAACAAAAGAAAAGAAAAAAGAAAAGTGAAGTAGTACATAAGAAATGTAAGAGATCTATACTCTGAACCAATGAAGTTCAGTACAAATATATCAAAGCTAGAATAAAGATTATATTGAACATAAGCATATGTAGTTACGAACCAATGAAGGTCAAAACAATTATGCATGGTGTGCAAACTGATTGTCATGTGTAGCTTTGGGACAGCTTATTGTGTAACATCAGGGCAGCTAATTTACAAATCTGGCTAAGTTCCTCTCATGTGTAAGGGGAAGAATCTTTTTCTGTTTGTCTTTTATGAGGATATGGCCATTATGTGACCAAGTGTCATTTATCTGGTTAGCGTTTCAGGGTTCTGGCCTTGTACAAAAGATTGGCACATCGTTTGGTCAAGTCATCATTGACATATATTTTCCCATTGCCAGAAGGTACACTTGGTGGCACAGAAGTAGTGTTCAACTTGTTACGGTTCTTGGTGAGTTTTCCTTGCTCCAGTAAGTGGAAAACTTCACAATGATGGGGCGATGTTTCCCTGGTATCCTTGGTCCGACTCTGTGAGAACGGTCGATTTCTACAACTTCTAAGGGGATGTCCATCATATCGTTCGCCATATTCACCACCAGGGTATCAGTGTCTTCTCCTTGTTCTTCTGTAATGCCTGTGGTTCTCACTGAGTTTCGCCTAGTATATTGTTCCAAGTCATCATATTTCTGTTCTAACTCATCCAATTTTTTCTCCGGTTCACACAATTTCTCATTTTTCTCATCAATTTGTTTCTGTAACACTTTGAAGTGATCTCCGATCATACTGCTTATTTTGTTGGCAAGTTCGTCTGAGTTGGGGCTGAGTGCTACTTTGAACTTATTCAACACTTGTTCATCTTAAAGGGCCTCTATGATTGCAAGAGCAATCTCATCAGTGTCAATAGATTTGGTGCATGTATTTCTACCTCTGCCTGTTGCTTGAGACATGATGGAGGAAATAATCAGTCTTGACAGTTCAGGAATACATATTGGATACAACAGGAGATCACAACACTAAGCAGATCTGTATAGATTCATATTAGACTGGAGAAGTCAACTTTACTGTTTATAAACACATTGGCCTTTGCACCATCTTGCATTGTCCGGAGTAAGGTGAGGGCAAATTACATCATAGTCTATTGGGTCAGCATGACCACTGGGTGCAGGTCTAGGAACAAGCTGGGTAGTCACTGCCTGTCGCGGTCATTGCACATTTTCAATACAATGTCAAGTCCAGGAATGACAATGATGAAAATTTTTGATAAATTTTAACAGTGATCCATATATATTTTCAAGTTAAATCTTGGCCCCGTCACGTCTCTGTGTACTCACTGATCATCTAGCCAAAACTTAAGGGTTAACCAAAGGTAGAACCAGTAAACTGCTTTGAGATGTTTCCAGGACCTCAATTCATTAACAGCCTGCCATCTGGCATATCACCCTCCCCATAAAGGAGTTTGTTTATGGTGCAGTGTTTAGAAACAAATGGCAACTTATGATAATGGTATGTGTTAACGATTGCTGTGTAACTACTGACATATGGTTTGTGTTACAGAATGGCATGTAACTGATGACATATGATGTGTGTATAGAATGATTTGCTGTTTCAGCCAGACTAACTATCTCCTGGTCAGAATAAGATAAAGTCAGTAGATATTATTGGTGATCGTTGGGAACATTGTGCCGATCCACCCCCTCCCAAGTAAAGCTCCTGACAATGGGTGTGCCAGCCTAATACGTCCTATGTACAATTCTCGGCAAGAATGCTGTTTATTTATTATATTGACATTTTTTCCTATTTTTTCGATTTTTGATAATAATTACAAGTGATGCACGATCGCCAAAGAACGTTTTTTCCACATAAATTGCCTTGGTTTAAGGGGTGTGTGATCAATAGAAAGATAAGCGCTAACCACGCCTCCGTTACCTGTCAACCAGTCTATCCCAAAAGCAACAAACAGGAAAGAAAAATAGTTCCTTTGTAAATGTTCATTTATTTGAACAGATAGCTTTACAAAATACAAGATTTTTTATCCCAAAAAATAATCTTGTATTTTGTATTTGGATTTATGAATGAAAAGAAAAGTAGTGCCCAATGTACAGGCGTATAAAATTGTGAAGGGGCTGCATAGCTGGCGCATGCAGAGTCGCGTGTAGACGATGTCTTCATGAGATGGTGAGGAAAACAACAGTTCCTATTCTTTCAATGTTAAACAATAAAGGGAATGTAAATATAAACATGTAACTTAAGGAAAACCCTGAAAACAGGGGATAATTTACATCCAGGTACTTCTGGATGATTTGAGTGGGAAAGGGTTAGCCTGACTTATTGCTGTTGCAATACACTGTTCGACTTCAGGTCTCCACTTACGAATACGATTATACAAACAATCACTAAGTGGTCAAATGACGAATTTTTGTTTATTTAAGAATGTATTTGGCATTATCTTCTGAAGTTAAAAACACAAACTCATGGAACTTGTAAGATAATGTGATATGACAGAGATATATAAAATCTGACTTACATTTGACCTTAAATAGCCTCAAGCACCAAAATGTAGCCAAGAACAGATTTCTATGTCATGTTTTTCCTAGATATTGATACATATATTCAAAATGGCTATTTTCTTTCTTAACGTTGAGGTATGAGGATTACCATGAAAATAATTGTATTTAGTGTATCACCAAAAATAAACTGACCTAAAACATTCTGGGTAGAAAAGTTATTTTTACTAAATATCAGAAAAGTGTCGAATTGCCTCATTAAAATATGTCCACCATTAAATGTACCTGAAAGAGTAGATGATTTGGAAAAGCAAGTTTACATGAATTTGTTTAATCTTAGTGAAATTATATCAATTACTATATTTGAAATCAGGGCCTCGTTTTCGATTTCTCAACCCAAACTTGGTTTATGGACAATTGTAATCAAATGGACGTAATATCTTCAAAACATAATTTTTGGGGCAATCCCTTTTTCAATAACTAATAAATGAGCCTAATCTTTGTGTTTTACCTATTTTATGTAAAGACGTATGGCTGCTATGTGAAAATGGAATAAACTAATAAAAATATCCTTCTACATTTGTTTTGTCATTTTTGGCGTAATTTTGATTTTTTTTTTTTTCAAAATTTTCTGCACAAAATGTTACACAAATTGTTCTCTTTGCTTTCCGTGATTTCTTGTAAAAACTGTATCACAAAGACAAACAAACCCCCAAAACGACATATCTAAATAACTAAAGTATCCATTTAAAGTCACTTCAACGTCATCTCATGGTCAATGTGCATGTCTATATTTTTTCTACTGGTATATTCTATCAACATGTCAGGTTCCATCAAATATAATTTTTTTTACCATAGGTATCCAGCACGGCACCCAAACATGGCTACTCTAATGGCCACTTTTGCTTTCATTGGCCCCAGTGTAAATATACTTATGGTTTGTATCAAGAGGGTCTTGAGGTTACAGTGTGATATATTCCATCTGGAAGTGACATTGAATGAACATTCTTCTTTTTTTAGTTGTGTGCATCCATATCAAATAATGTCGAGTTGTAGGGTATTCATCATATTTGGCCAAAATGTTTCATTTGTGAGAAAATGGTGAGAAGACATATATGTAGCTATCAGTGATCATTAAATATTGGGTATGTTAACCAGAGTAAGGAAATTATAAACCTGGGCCATTGTAGACTCAATCAACAGCTTTGAATTAAAAATATTTTGTTAACAAATTGGAAACATATTTTCTCAGCACCTTTTGGGTGCAATAAGCCCAAAGGACAACAAGAAAATTGTCAATTCAGACGTTGTTATTCTCTGAAACCGTATGCTGATGCTTGAATAAAAGGTGATTTCCAAAGGCTTATGATTCCAGCATCCATGTAATACTTCAGATCAGTTCTTCATGAGTAGTTGGACTTCAGTAATAGTTGGCATTAAAAGGGTTAACCCTTTGGTGGCTATCACTACCATAGTTGGGCGCGTGTAGACCTCTCAAAGTGATCTTGATCAACAGCTTTCTTGGGCTTAATGACCCCAAAAGAAACCAAGGGAGACTGTTGACATACTGTGCATAAACATTATTATGAGGAAAAGCCATCAAAATGACATGCTTATATTATTTCTTTCAGTGCCAAATGTGGCTAAAGTTGAACTAGATAGAAGAAACTGCTCTGAACTATGATAAGGAGCTAGATTCAGGTTCCTTGTGAAACGAGCCTTCATTTAATTACCACCATGCCTGTTATTACATGGAATATAATAGTCCAAGTCAACATCTGTCCACAACACACTTTGGAGTAAGAGCTGTTCTGGCATAAATAAGGGGATTAAGCACCTTTTCCTGTCATGGATTTGGACCAATGGGCAACTTCCAACAGGGAACTTTCTTAACTTTGTAGCTTTTTTTCTTACTCAGAAAGTATGGATTCCTCTGCCTGGTACCTATTTATATAGCATGCTATTAATCTTACCCAGTGCTGAGTTATATGTACCACAGCTAATAATGTATTCAAATGTCACAAAGTGACACAGACTCAATAATGCAGCACAACGTAATTGACAAACAGGGTCACCTTATATTAGTCGTAAGTGCATGTGCAACAGAAACACACACACACACACACACATATATATATATATATATATATATATATATATATATATATATATATAGTTTTTATGTCTTTTCGCCCAGAACCACTTCTTAGTAGTCATTACCCTATTCCCAAGACCGAACTCTTTGCTCTCCATAAGCTAACCTGTCCCTGTCTAACCTATATACATATGGGATAACTATTGTCCATAATACACACGTTCCTGAGTAAAATTTTGACACAGTCTGAATCAGCTCAAATAAATTTAAGGGTCTTCAATGGGTGACTACTCAGTATGTTTCGGAGCCTATTACGAGTAGATATCTCTCTGAGAAGCGTCTCCTTGTCGTAGCTACATATTCAGCAAAGACAACCCACATAATGAAAAAATATGAACGTTGCAAATGATGAATTGGCGAAATATGTGAGGTTTTTCTTATAAAT
This sequence comes from Hermodice carunculata, assembly GCA_964020975.1. Taxonomy (NCBI): domain Eukaryota; kingdom Metazoa; phylum Annelida; class Polychaeta; order Eunicida; family Amphinomidae; genus Hermodice; species Hermodice carunculata. Next base: position 766,000 of record CAXHWN010001009.1, on the reverse strand, counting down.
GCAGAGCTTCATTATCAAAGAATACCTGTGAAACAAAAAATAATTACTAAATTTGTAAAGTACAGGTTCAAATAAGTGCAATTTGACTTACCCCTGAACCAATATGTACCCTTTTTAGCTGGATAGCTTATCATAGTTAAACCACCCGCCAGTGTTTAACTGAAGATATGTATACACACACACACACACACATATATATATGTATATATATTCAGTGTGAGGGACAAGGGTTGGCAGGCACTTGGCACACGTAAAGCGCCAGTAAAAATTGTGGTTCCCCAAGCCAAAGTGTTTGTCAGTAGGTGGTTTTTACATTGGGATGCATATTTAGTGTAAATAGATCAAACTTGTGCCGCAGGCCAATGGCACAACAGTATTGCATATCGTTCTGATATAATATTGAAACAGTTTTTTTCCATGGTGTATCTATTTGGCTGATTGTGGAGCTGAGTGGAGAACAACTGTCGATTTTAATAAGTAGAAATGAGTAGCAGACATGCAATGGCAAGAGAATTATTCTTGCAATTTTGACTCTTTGGAGAGTCATATCACTCTTAGTTATAAGTGTAAGGTGTCACAGTGTCACAAGTTCAGGATTGCTAAGGTTCTCCTACTTACGTTTTCCGTTTGCAGTTTCATGGCATGTAAAACGAGAGTTGTACAAAACCACCCAAAAATAATATTTGCGTAAAGACTGGTGATTTACCTGAAACATGTTCTGAGTGGCTACCTGCTGAAGACACTTAATTAATTTGGGCTAATACAGCCTTTGTCAACAATCTATAGAAAAATGTGATAAAAGCACTTCCATGTGTATGCAGGTCAAACAGTGACAGGCTAGCTTATGAAGTGTGGAGAGTTTGGACTATGGAAAAGGGTAATGACTGCCCCGAAGTGGTTGTGGACGGAAGGACAAAAATACAGTTGCTGTTACCAAATTACATACATGACAAGGGCTGCTTTGCAATTGGAAATTATGAAAAATTAAATCATGGTATTGAAGTATGACAAAAAGTTCATGTGGAGTAATACTTTATTTCTTTATGACATCGATGAAATTGCAGAGGAGTAATGCAGGAAGTATATCACTCTGTCACTAGCCACTCCTACACAAACAGTGTACTGAAGTCTACAGCATCTTTGGTCACTGAAAACATAAACAAAGTTTCATATGGAATTATTTACAATGAATGTCGTTGTCACATTTCAGCAATGGCATTATATAATTTCCACATATTTACCCTGAGATAATTGAAATGTTCGATTATGGGTAATGTGGTAATGTGTTTGTGAATTAATTTGGAGGCTCTACGTAAGAGATTAATATATGTTCATGTTTGGTAATTGTGCATGAACATTCGAGAAACCTTTGTTTATGAATGCTGCAATGTATTGCTTGCATGGATAAACCCTCAATGTTGATTATAACTTTTAAACTTAACATTTGGCATGTCTTTTAATGGCATATATGTATATCTTGCGTCCACGAAAGTCTACAGAATGCTTGTAGCCTTATTCCACATCACTAGTATACTGGCTTGGTAAGAGTTAAGGAGGTAGAGAGGCAGGTAAACTTTAATTTTTATGACAGTAAACCCTTGTTACTCTTACAACAGTGCCATCATTGTCTAGACCCCTGAAATAAATGTATCAGCAATGGACACCTTTACTTCAAGCTTCTCTTGCTGGCAGCCTAAGAAGGTGTGATGGTATATTAATTGTTTGTGATTGTGGTCTTTTAGAATATAAAGTCTTTGGTGGCCTGTGTCCACGAAATATGCGTCCGTCATTAAAGATGAGCCCAATATAAAAAACACATGTGTCAGCCATTGACAACTTTGCTGTAGTGAGAAAGTACTAATCAACAGTTATGGCTTTGATCTTGTATAAGATAGATATCATCAAGCATTACACTATTGAAAGACACTTCTGACTCCTAAACATCATAAAAATTAGTGAATCATTGGGACCATCAATACAGTGTAAGAGCATTATGTCACCAGTAATATCGGGCCAGTGGCAGCATATATAATAGGCAGCCCTGGATCGCCATTTTTATGTCGCCTCCAAGCAGCCACCATATGAAACATATGGTGGCCAACTTTTATACTTCTACTATCATATGTATGGAGAATTAAATTTTAATTTTGAATTTCACTAACTGGTATTATATCCCTGTGCGCCGTCTTCGCCGAGAACTGTAGTACCTCCGTTTTCGCCTCCGTCTTCGGGTGGTACTCCTGTCAGTAGTAAACTTTTCATTAGACAGCAGTACTCTTGCTCTTTCCTGAGCACACAGAAGTTAAGCTATATGGAAGTTTAAAATGAACTGACATATATGATGTCCTGTTGAGAAAATTAAAATTTGTTTCAGATTCAATGTGTCGTTGGATTTACATACCGGAATATGAACAAAAAAGTTGTTCGTTAATCCTCTATTAGTACAATGTCGCTGATATTTTTTTAGATGTCAAGAACATTCTTGGTGCAAATTTAAACTAGATGATACGACTTTATGCATCCATTTCTAACAGTTAATGTTTATCATGTAGGAGATTGTATTTGACAGATACTTTCTTTTTAATTTTGTGAAGAGTTTCAGTCATGTCATTCTCCTCTTCCTCAGATGACAAGATGCTAGGAAGTGCTGGAGCTTGGTCTAAAAACACAACCAAAAAATTCAACTATGGAAATGGCTGCAAATGGAAGTAATACAAATATCACAACTTCTCACATTAATGCTTTTAAGAAAGTGCCGTGACATCAGAGAGTAACGGTAACAAAGTAACAGTATGGACATGGTGGCACAATTTAGATTAAGAGGTACAGCAATTTTAAGGTGTGACCTAGTCTGTAATTAAAATGCCATGTAAAGTTCATTCTTTTCCCCTTTAAAAAAGGACACATTGACAATGTTGGGCTGAGATATCGATCAAGCCCTTTTTGAATGTCATTACATAATTTAATATTGGCTTCAAAGTGAATTTGTTTTGACTACGCCAATCATGTTGGCTTACATGACCAAATGACGCAAAATTTTTCTGGATGATATTATCAATGAGTGGCAAGGCCAAAATGCCCTTATTGAAATGATCACTAATTAAGTAAATGACACTGCCAGCAAAGTTTCGGTTTTGGTGCATACCATGTCGAGTAAAACAAATGGCAAAGTGGGGGAAAATGTTGCTTTCCTTGATATCATCCATGGAGTAACAAATGGCAATAATAAAAATATTTTTCCCTGTTGTCGCCATTTGTGGAAAAAAAATAGTAAAACAGCAAAATTAATCATCCTTGATATGCTCCATATAATAACTATGGAAATAGCAAATATTTGTACCCATTGATATAATCCTAAGTGTAATAACGTAGTAAGGTGGTGCAAAATAATTCCGTAAATATTGCCCATCAGTTCATCATAATGACGAGGAAAATATCGCTAACGTCTATAAATTATGTTACTTTGTAAAATATGGAATCGATTATATGATTAAGCGGGACACATTGTCTCCACATATATCCCAAATGCAACAACTAAAAATGAAGGAAAATATTACCTTCTTTGATTTCGTCTCCATTGGAATGGATAGATAAAGTGGCCAAAATGGCAAAGATGAGCAGCCACACACACTTCATTCTGGTAAGCTAAAATATGGTAATAAATATACTTTAGTCCAACACTGGGAAGATTACACAATACAGCCCAAAGCACTTGTGCCTGAAAATCGATGGACTATTCTAAATAAACCGAGAAAATATGGGTGTGAAAATCATCATGAGTGTTCTCCATAGCTTCGAGCCAAATGTGATGTTCAAATTTATAGAGCAGATGACATACTAATGTCTTGCTTACCCAGCAGATTCAAGTTTATAAATACAGTAACCAATTGTGCACCCCCCCCCCCCAATCTATGAATACCATATCAGAAACTTTAAAGGCTGGCTGTATTATGTTTTCCGTTTTGAACCCAGGTAGCCTGTCAGTGGAGTATTTTGGATTCACTTCAATTGATTCTTGTGACCAGAGTTTCATTTTTCTTCTAGTTCCCATAAATGGAGCACTGGCAGATTTTCTTGAAGGTTCATGTGGGTATACCTTGGAAGACCAATATCAAATTTGCCCCTATTCACTGCTTTGATGCATTTTAGGTTATTCTGTTATCTTCGTTTACTTTGAAAACCTTGCATCAAATAAACAAATGTGACAATTTTGAGATCTCTGAACCTTCAATTTTTTACCACGAGACTCTTGTCCTTGTCTTTTTTTTTATTTGTCATGGATTAATTTGTGTGTCTGGGTATGTCTTTTTGCCTAACACCTTTGGATGGACACTCTTGAACCTGTGAAAGTTAGAATATATGTTCATGTACATTGCATTGTATAGTCATTATGCTTCAAATTTTCCTATTTGGCATGGCTTGAATGTTGTAGTGATCCCTACAAAATGAAAAAGAGAACACATGGGCGATTTTCATGCAGCTTTTTAAGTTATGTTGCTGCTGCTGGCCCCTGTATTGATAGTTCCTGAAAAAAGTACCAGAAAGCAAAGGGATGTCCAGACAGAAAACTTGTCCACAAAATGAGACATATGCTAAATTAGCTTATGTTTATGTTTTTGATAATTTATTTTTACCCAACGTCCCCCCCCCCCACCACCACCACTAGAATAGACATACAGGTACATAGATAGACAGAAAAACATAAATGACAATGCAAGTAAGAAAGCAATAAATCTTCAAATATGCCATACATACCCGAACAATCGTCTGCCTTTCGAGGTAATGTGCAAGTCAGTTTGTCGACAAAGCAGTGACAGAAACAGACTATATTTAAAGTAAAGAGAACAAAGCACTAATCTATATTTGCAGTAAACGTGAAATAGATATACCTAATCTATACCTTTATGACAAATGTTACATTGCACATACATGAAACAACCTGTATGTACCTTAAGAGATAGAGAAATATAAAACCAAAATCTGATTCAAGCAGATGGGGTTTAACGCTATCGGACAGGCTTTTCTTCATGTGATACCAGGACAATTTGATGAGTTTGATATTAGTAATGCGCTTCAATGTCTTATCATACCTTACTATACTGTGAAATATCGATTGAGAACTAAATGCAAGTAACTCGATAGCCAAATGTGTTTTTGATCCGGGACCATTATTTATGTGAAGGTACAATCAGACATTTTTACACTGCTGCTGTCTAAATTTTGCGTACTATCAGGGATGATTCAATTATTGGAAACATTATTTTTGCTATGTTCACATACTGTTGGGGGAGGAGATGAAAATATTATTACAAATCCACTTACACTTACCTTCGAATTTCATTGCAGTCAAGTCAAGGCTTGTGTCGTGTCTGCTGTTAAAGTTATCAATGAAAGTGACTTTCATACTTGCAACATTTTTTTCATAACTACTGTGTTGACTTCCTTCAGTACAGTTATTTATTAATTCATTTATCTCATCATGGGATTGGCATGATGAGATTTTATATATAATTATAGTTATAAATGGCTGCTTTTTAGCCAGGCTAAAACATCTTCTATCAATTGCGATATGTCTTAATACATGCAAAGTTTCAATATAATCTATCCTGAGTAAATGATTGTGCCTATATGTATGTATATATACATATATATATATATATATATATATATATATATATATATATATATATGGACGTACCTTCTCAGAGAGAGAAAGAGTCCTGGTCTGTGTGTGTGTGTGAGAGAGAGAGAAAGAGAGAGAGAGAGAGAGAGAGAAAGAGAGAGAGAGAGAGAGAGAGAGAGAGAGAGAGAGAGAGAAAGAGAGAGAGAGAGAGAGAGAGAGAGAGAGAGAGAGAGAGAGCAAGCAAAAAGATTTCACAACTAAAAGGACCAAGAGTCAAAAGTGCAGAATACATGGCATTTACAACCTCATGCAGGAAAGATTTTATTTTATGCTCAGTCATTCATTTAGAAATGTGAAGAACACACGCTTATGTAGGACAGATACAATAATATTTCATTCATAGTTCCTAGTCACTGTATTTTCACACACAGAGTGAAGTTTTGTTCTTTGCCTTGAACTTTGCTTCTTGAACATTGTATGTCTCTACAGGTACTGGGTATCCTAATATCTAATGGACAAATGTATGCAAAGACTGGTTGTTAAACATACATTTTTATCCCAGCCGACTTGTCAGTCAGGTGAGCTTTTGTGAGGGTCCGTCGTCAATCGTCCGTTCGTCATCGGTCGTCTGTCGTCCGTCTGTCCACAATTCACATTTTCGACTTCTTCCCAAAAACTGTTGGCCAGATCCACTTCAAACTTGGTGGGGATGTGCCTTGGGTAGTCTCTACCAAGTTTATTCAAATGGTCACGGTCCAGTGATTTTTGGATTTTTAATGAATTGTTTTGTTCTTTTTTGGGTAAATCTTAAAAAATCTTCTTCTCCGAAACCGCCCACCCAATTGTTTTGATATCACACAGGAACACTCCCTGGGACTCCCAGTTCTTAATTTGTTCACAAGTGGCGCTGCAATTTTCTTCTTATTTATTACGAATTTTTGTGTGTTATAGCTATTTTTGACTTCTTCTCCACCGTCCCTCAGATTAAGCTGAAACTTTGGGGATATGTTTTTTTGTAGAAGGGTCAAACAAAGTTGTTCACTATGTGGGAATGCTGCAGATACCTGATTTTTAACGATTTTTTCAATTTGGGTACTTATCGGTCAATGTAGCTTTCCTATTGATTACCATGGAAGTCAATGGACATTCTAATGGTAATTCACATTTTCGACTTCTCTAAAAAACCGTCCTCCAGATTAACTTCAAACTTGGTGGCAATGTACCTTGGGTGGGTTTCTATGAGGTTTGCTCAAATGGTCATGCTCCAGTGATTTTTGGATTTTTAATGAATTGTTTTGTTCTTTTTTGGCTAAATCTTAAAAAATCTTCTTCTCCGAAACCGCCCACCCAATTGCTTTGATATCACACAGGAACACTCCCTGGGACTCCCAGTTCTTAATTTGTTCACCAAGTGGCGCTGCAATTTTTTTCTAATTTATTACGAATTTTTGTGTGTTTTAGCTATTTTTGACTTCTTCTCCAGAACCGTCACTCAGATTAAGCTGAAACTTAGGGGATATATTTTTTTGGAGAAGGGTCAAACAAAGGTATTCACTATGTGGGAATGCTGTAGATACCTGATTTATAACGATTTTTTCAATTTGGGTACTTATCGGTCAATGCAGCTTTCCTATTGATTACTATGGAAGTCAATGGGCATTCTAATGCTAGTTCACATTTTCGACTTCTCCAAAAAAAACCGTCCTCCAGATTAACTTCAAACTTGGTGGCAATTTACCTTGGGTGGGTTTCTATGAGGTTTGTTCAAATGGTCATGCTTTAGTGATTTTGGGAATTTTAATGATTTTTTTTTCAAAAATCTTTACAAAAGTTTCAATAGGACATTTCTTCTAATGGTTATAACTTGAATAATTTTGGCCAGATTTACTTCAAGCTTGGTGGGGATGTGCATTGGGTGGATCTCTTCCTTGTAGAAGGGTCAAACAAAGTTGTTCACTAGGTGGCACTGCTGTGGATTCCTGATTTTTAATGATTTTTTCAATTCAGGTAATTGGTGGTCAATGCAGCTTTCCTATTGATTACTATGCAAGTCAATGGACATTCTAATGCGGATTCACATTTTTGACTTCTCCAAAATCGTCGTCCAGATTGACTTCAAACTTGGTGGGGATGTACCCTGGGTGATTCTCTACCAAGTTTGTTCAAATGGTCACGCTCCAGTGATTTTTGGATTTTTTTTATGATTGTTTTTGTTCTTTATTGGTGCAAATCTTAAAAAACCTTTTTCTCCGAAACTGCCCACCCAATTGCTTTGATATTCCACAGCAATCCTGCCTGGAACTCCTTGTTCTTAATTTGTTCAACAAATGGCGCTGCAATTTTTTTCTATTTTTTAATGAATTTTTGTATGTTTTGGCTATTTTTGACTTCTTCTCCAGAACCGTCGCTCAGAATAAGCTGAAACTTAGTGGATATGTTCCTTGAAGACGGTTCAGAATAAGCTGAAACTTAGTGGATATGTTCCTTGAAGAAAGGTCTAACAGAATTGTTCACTAGCTGGTACTGCTGTGGATTCCTGATTTTTAACTTATTTTATCAATTCAGGTACTTATCGGTCAATGCAGCTTTACTATTGATTCTTATGCAAGTCAATGGATATTTTAATGCTAATTCACATTTTTAGCTCAGCTGACTAGTCAGTTAGCTGAGCTTTTTTGAGGGTCCGTCGTCTGTCCGTTCTTCATCGGCCACAATTTACATTTTTGACTTCTTCTGAAAAACCGTAAGCCAGATTTACTTCAAACTTGGTGGGGATGTACCCTGGGTGAGTTTCTACCAAGCTTGTTCAAGTGGTCATTCTCCAGTAGTTTTGGATTTTTTATGAATTTTTTTCCTTTTTTGAGCAAATCTTAAAAAATCTTCTCAGAAACCGCTCATCCAGTTGTTTTGATATCTCACAGGGACACTCCTGCGAACTCTTATTTCAGAATTTGTTCACTAGGTGGTGCTGCAATTTTTTCCATTTTTTGGGTGATTTTTTGTGTGTTTTTGTTGTTTTCGACTCCTCTTCCAGAACCGTCACTCGGATGAAGCTGAAACTTAGTGGATATGTTTCTCGTAGAAGGGTCAAACAAAGTTCTTCAAAAGGTTGACTCGGTTCATTTTTTCATTCATTTTTTGAAAGTACAAAATAAAAAAAAAAAATTACGAAACCTGAACGTGGAGATTTCTCGAAATGGAAACAACTTATATAATTTTCGCCATATTTATGTCACACTGCATTGATTGTTGCATACATTTTTGGCTAAATTTTGAAAAATAAGCAGATGCATGGCAGCTGAGCACAGGATCATCATGATCCTCTTGTTATCAATTTAGCACCTCTTCGGGATCGCGCCAAATGATTTGCCCCCTATTGCAGATACCACTTTACCATCCACAATACTTGTCTATAACATATCTTCCCACTAAAGTAAAAAGTGGTCTAAGTAATTGGGGGGGGGGGAAGCGGCTAAAACCGTCCCACTTCCATGTTATTAACCAACATTTTCCAGTTTTATCACATAAATGAAGAGCTGTAACATGTTTTTCATGACCTATATCACTAATGTTATACTGCACCCAATGTAGCCATAGAAAGATTACTTTCTTGTCCAAATTTGGTTGACTTAGCCCAAAATATATTTAAATTCCACATAAGCATGACACAGGCCAAAATGCGTTGACTTATACCAACGTTCCTGTAGGTCAGCATTTAATTATAGCTACCTTTTGTACTCAATGTGAACATGTCATCATATACGCCGTTATAAGATATCTCATATAATTGGTTCTGATTAAATATAAGTGAATTTTCAGTTTTTCAGAAAAGCTTAAACAGAAGTGTTGTTTGATGACTTAGGCCATTTAGCATTCAATGTTTGGTCCCTAAAATGGTTAATTTTAACAGATTTAAACATGGAATGCTATAAATATGAAGAGGATGGGTCTTCCTTATCCTTTGGGATATATAATTCAAAAGTGCTTAATTTTCACTTTTTTGCTTTAGTGGGTCGATGTTTCCTATACCATGACACATACAGATACCAAACCTGGCATAAGCATGAATTGGCAGTCTTGAAAAGGCAGTGTGTCTGGAGTGGATACTCTTACAGAAATCCCAACTTTGCTGAGGTTAAGGACTATATCTAACCCAAATAGATATCTACATGGATGCGACACAACAAGACAGCAACACGTGTGCCACTACTGTACCAACCACATTGCATTGTTCTTCATATACACTTTGAGTTTGTAACTATCATCCGAACAAGAATTACTGCAGTTGAAGTATGGATGAATGCACCAGGCTAATTACCCCGGCAGACACATCATGTATTTGTGACTTTTGTGATCAATTTCTTACTGGAATTTCAAACTGGATGAACTATGTTGCCCTCAGAACAGGTGATAGCGGACCTCTCATGAATTTATATTACCGCCCCCCCCCCATCACTAATTCCACAGCCTGACCACAGCTGATACCACATGATTGGAATAATTAATTTTAGGCATTTTTTTCCAGAGGTGAGAAATTTAAAGGTGATATTGGGTACGGACAGGTGAAAATCTAACATGACTGCTTTAAGGTGTGGCAAAGTCAAAAGTTTGGTGCTCATCAGATATGTTAATGCCGCTTATTTTGTCAGTCAGGCTTGAACTTAATTGCTGAGCATAGTCTTCTTTAGAGTTAGAGATTTTACTCTCAGATATGATAGGATAAGTATGCGATATATAGCAGTGTATTGGAAATTTAGTTCAGTGGTGCCACCTATTCGGCAAACTGGTGCTCTGACATGAATTTTGAAATGTGACCTTCAAGTTAAATTCCTTGCCTTTAAATTTCACCTCTGCAACGGACTTCATGATTACAGACATGCTTACATGGCTATATTTGTATGTTAGCATTCCAGCACAAAATATACTCACAGCTATGATGTATAATAGGCTATTATAACAGGGTTTGATGTATTCACAGAAAAACACTATTTTTCTTTATATTTACGACCAGTAGATAGAATTAGTGACCTTTAGCTTGGTATGCAACAATAACTGATAAACAAATCACTGTGAGAAAGTATTTCAACCTGGGTTTAATGGAACTTTTTCCTTCAAAACACTGAATTGAAAACTTGAACTTTAGCTAATTCATCAATTGCCACGTTCATATTTATTCATTATTATGTGGGTTGTCTCTGCTGAATATTTAGCTTAGACAAGGAGCCGCTACTCAGAGAGACATGTACGGGTAAAAGGCTCCGAAACATGTTGAGTATTTACCCACTGAAGACCCTTTAATTTATTTGGGCTAATACAGCCTATGTCAATTTTACAGAGGAACGTGTGCAATATGGACGATAGAACTTCTATGTATATA
>CAXHWN010001009.1:687500-750000 GCA_964020975.1 Hermodice carunculata | reverse complement strand
TAATTTTTGGGGAGATTTCTGTTTTTTACTATCTAATAAATGAGCCTAATCTTTTTGTTTTACCTATTTCGTGTAAAGGTGTATAGCTGCTATGTAAAAATGGAATAAACTAATGACAAATATACTTGTGGGTTTTTTTTTTTTGTTTTTTTTTGTGTAATTTCGAAATTCTTTTTTTTTTTCATCCATATTTCATCCATATTTTTTTTTTCAAAATGTTCTGCACAGAATGTTACACAACTTGTTCTCTTTGCGTTCTGTGATTTCTTGTTATAAATGTATCACAAAGACGCAGGAAAGCCAGAAAAACAACATATTTAAATAACTGAAGCGACCATTAAAGTCACTTCAAAGTCATCTCAAAGTGACTCTACATGTTTTTTTTCTACTGGTATATTCTATCGACATGCCAAGTTCCATCAAATATAGATTTCTCTACCAAAGGTATCCAGCACAGCACCCAAATATGGCTACTCTAATGCCCACTTTTGCTTCCATTGGCCCCAGTGTGAATAGACCATGTGAATATACTAATGGTTTGTATCAAGAGGGTCTTGAGGTTACAGTGTGATGTATTCCGTCTGGAAGTGAGATTGACTCAACATTCTTCTTTTTCAGTTGTGTGCATCGATATCAAATAATGTCGAGTTGTAGGGTATTCATCATATTTGATCAAAATGTGTCATTTGTGAGAAAATGGTGAGAAGACATAAATGAACCTATCGGTGATCATTAAATATTGGGTAAGTCAACTAGAATAAGGAATTTCGAAATTATGAACCTGGGCCATTCAAATCAGTTGTGGCTGATTATTAACTGTTATTTTTTTCATACTTTTGTGATCTTGGGTAACACTTTCAGTGCTACATTGTGGACTCAATCAACAGCTTTGATTTAAAAATATTTCGTTAAACAATTGGAGACATATTTCCTCAGCACCTTTTGGGTGTAACAAGCCCAAAGTGTAACAAGAAAGCTGTCTATTCAGGCAATTATATTCTCTTAAACCATACTTATGCTGGTGCTTGAATAAAAGTTTTTTTTCCCCAAGGCTTATGATTCCAGCATCCCTGTAATAATTAAGAGCAGTTCTCCTGAGTAGTTGGACTTCAGTTATAGTTGGCATTAAAAGAGTTAACCCTTTGCCTGGCAATCTCTACCTTAGTGGCATGCCTGTGGACCCCCTGAAAATGATCTTGATAAACAGCTTTCTTGGGCTTAATGACCCTAACAAACCAAGGGAGACTGTTGAGATACTGTACATAAACATTTTTATGAAGAAAAGCCATAAAAATGACATGCTTATATCATTTCTTTCAGTGCTAAATGTGGCTAAAGTTGAACTAAAGAGAAGAAACTGCTCTGAGCTACGATAAGGAGCTAGATTCAAGTTCCTTGTAAAACGGGCTTCAGTTTAATTTCCACCATGCCTGTAAGTACATAGAATATAATAGTCCAAGTCAACAGCTGTCCACAACACACTTTGGAGTAAAAGCTGTTGTGGCATAAAAATATGGATTTTTCCTGTCATGGATTGGGACCAATGGGAAACTTCCACCAGGGAACCTTCTTAACTTTGTAGCTTTTTTCTTACTCAGAAAGTATGGATTCGTCTACCTGGTACATATTTACATAGCATGCTATTAATTTTACACAGTGCTGAGTTACATGTACCACAGCTAATAATGTATTCAAATTTCACATAGTGACACAGACTCAATTATGCAGCACAATGTGATTGATAAACAGGGTCACCTTAAATTAGTTGTAAGTGCATGTGCAACAGAAAGTGTGTTTCATGTCCATACATTGACATACAATACAGTGCACATGACAAGTCCTGGTTATACCAGAATCTTGGCAAAGGAGCCTTTAAGTCATGAAAGGTAATATATATATATATATATATATTTTGTGACTGTTTGCCCAGAACCACTTCTTAGTATTCATTACCCTATTTCGCAGTCCGAACATTTTACTCTCCATAAGCTAACCTGTCCCTGTCTAACCTATATACATATGGGATTACTATTGTCCATATTGCACACGTTCCTGAGTACAAATTTGACATAGGCTGTATCAGTCCAAATAAATTAAAGGGTCTTCAGTGGGTAACTACTCACTATGTTTCGGAGCCTATTACCAGTAGATGTCTCTCTGAGAAGCTCCTTGTTTAAGCTAAATATTCAGCAAAGACAACCCACATAATAATGAAAAAATATGAATGTGGCAAATGATGAATTAGCAAAATATGTGAAGTTTGTCTTATAAATGCAAAGCTTCATTATCAAAGAAGAATACCTGTCAAACAAACCATAATTTCTAAATTTGTATAGTACAGATTCAGCTCAGAACAATTTGATTTACCCCTGAACCAATATGTACCCTTTCTAGCTGGACAACTTATCATAGTTAAAACACCCGCCAGTGTATAACTGAATATATATATATATATATATATATATATATATATATATATATATATGTACTACCTGAAATGTGTGAAAATACTTGGCTATCGTTTGTATCAATCAAAAGTTTTGTGTTGTCACTCATGAAAACCAAAGCTCAGAAGGATAAAAATGTAGCTTACATTGTACGAAGGATTGTTTTATTTGCCATGCATATTTATATCGCGTTTTCTCTGACTCCAAGTATGTACCTTATCCCTGATTTTAGGAGCTGCCAATGAATATCTGTTACTAAGTATATTAACTAAAATATCAGTTACATATACAAAAATATAAGGGACATTATCGATCATCAAATAAGGAGGTATGTATCTACCTTAAGGTGGAATATTGCACTTTTAATACTTAATAGATGGCATTCAAATAGGTACCAGAATTATTACAAATATTATTTGGAATACATTAACATCCCACTCTTTCATTCACATATTTTTAGTCATCCATGAGTTGTGTGTTTCTTGTAGAAAATGTATACCATGATGAACTTTCAAACCCAATAGAACACAGCTTCATGTTACCAGGTGTCATACCAGTCTTTTTCGTTTAAAGAGAATAGATGGAAATATAATGCTATAGAGATTCAAAGCACGAATTAAAAAAAGTAACCCTATATATACATATAAAATTTGAGACCATGTGTACCCACACTTATATGGTTTTTCTTTAGTGGAAATCCACAAACAATTTTAGAGCTAGATGACTTACCGAACTTAATTTAGGGTAATATCTGATATTTGACATTGTGGGTCTAATTATGTGCAGCAAATATATATATATATATATATACTACCATGATGGCAGCCATAGTTAAACATCTCGGTCTATACAAGATCAAATACGTATACATGTGCATACCCAATGTGTGTTTTGCTGGACAAGCAAACATTATGACAATTGTGTTAATAAGGCAACAACAAATTTACGTACATATCTTTTTAATGACGTCCCAGGGTCTCTAAAGCAGTGGATCTTAGCGACTAGTAGAGGATAAAAAGAACCAATCAAAATTAATTGTCATAAGCATAGCTCTCATGGATGTTCAGACTACAGAACTTTAATATGTGTGTGCTTTAGTCCAGCCTTTGCTGTGTCTTCCCGATGTGTTTGCCCTAGATTCGCTGCTCTATGACCTGCAAATGTTGCACACAAAATGCTTATTAACAGTAAGAAATTTAAGTCATCATGTACTGGTCCAGAAGGCATATACAGTGTCTGTACATATACGCTCCAGATATACTACCACATAAGGAAATGTACCTTAGATATAGTCATTTATAGTACTGACAAAGAACTATAAGATCAACATAATTCTAGTGCTTGGCAAAACATCTGCTGTTCCTACCAGGTGGCGCTGTACCGTCAAATTAACTAGAACATTAATATTGCTCTAAATCCAAATTGTATAGTGGCAAGTAAGACAGTAAACTTCTTGCTTTAAAAGAACCCCTATTCTGACAAAAAATTTGTGCAAACAGAGAAGTGGCCTAAACTGAGAATACAAAGTGTTAAAAATTACTATAAAAATTATGGGGAAAAAATAAAAAAATAAAAAATATCAGAACATTCTTTTCATTGCAGATGTCAACAAGGATCCTACAGGGGATATAGAAGTATCTCCACTTAACTGTCATGGATATACTGAATGAATTTTCCATGTTTGGCATGACATTCCGTAACAATACTAATGTTGATTACTTTTCCACTAGATTATCTTTGTTCGTGGTGTGCATAAATCATGCAGAAAAGAGTATCTTCATCAAGAACACGGCACATAAAACTGTACACCTGTACACCCTGAAATCGAATATATCCCATAGTAACAGAAAGATCATACACGCACTATTAAATAATGTGTGAGCACCTTTATAAAATATACACCTTAATCATAGCAAAATGAATTATTATTGCAAACAAGCATCCAACTACACGTCTCATGCGACATTGGGGCACCAGCTACCGAACCACCTGGAACAACGTAATAGATTCATGGGAAGTTCTGCACAAAAAACACATAATTATGCATGACCTCTCCGTTGGATCCTACGCGTGTTAGTCATAGCAGCCCCCAGCCCATCCTGACACCTGTGATATGTCAAAAATCGTGAATCATGCCAAGCTGACAGTCACGTCCTTAATTTTGACCAACCATAAAGAAAAACATTAATGTAATTATTTTTCACCATATTCATGTCAAAACAAATAGCAGTTTCGACTTATTTTGATTAGTTTATTCTATTATCATTTTAACCCCTATTTTATTTCTAAATATCTGAATTCTGTCCTTCAGATTGACATTCTTAAATAATACTGACAACCAAGAGATCAGTATCAAAATACAAGAGAACATTTTTCATTAAAACAGATGAAACATGCAGGCACTTGAAATCATAGATTGACTGATGCCTATGACATACACAGCCTAAACAATAACATGCATGTTTATAGAGATATAGAGTATACAATCATATCACAGAGATGTACAATTGGACATATCTTGAAGTCTCAGAAGAACGTACAATCTTGTTAAGTACTACTCTATTCAACATACCGAGAGGAAGTTCCTGGGTGTAAATAAGGAAGTACATATTGATATCTATTAACTGCTGGTAATGCACACCATCATGTATGCTGCGGCTTGTCGATAATATGTAGCCAAGTGATTGGATTACTAAACGACGGGAAACTTTCAAACTTTATTGCTTGCAGGATAAAAAGGCCAGCTGTTAGTCATTGTTACAGAATTCGTGGCAGTGTATTATTTGAGAAATTGAGTGAAAGAATTGTTCACAAACCCACACAAAGTGTTGATGAACATGGAGGAGAAACAGATGCATAAATGTCTAAAAAAATCTTTGAAAATAGGTATAAAGCCAAAAAGGCAAATGTCACGTTTAGATGCAGTCAATAGGAAAAAAAAATCAAAGCACAAGAAGGATGGCAGCCAGGAACAGGGTAAAAAAAGCACCTGTGATAAAATGGTAATGGATATCCTTCCTGATAGTATCTCAACCGTAAAGAATGTAAAGAAAGTTACCATCGGTATATATATGCAAATTACACGGACCTACGTGAATAAAAAGACAGTGGGTGGATGGGTTGTTGCATTGCAGCTGACAGAAGCAATGAGTACAGCTGCTTCAAAAACAAAAACAATTCTTGTGATTAACGCGGTTTTGAAACCATGCACACTAAGGTGAATTCTTGCCGTTGATGAATGTACAGAACTATGGAAGAACAATTGTCTCCATCGAAAATTTTACGTTTTTACAGAAGGTCTTCTTGCAAAGACAGCAGCATCAATTATCTGGTTTTGTGCTCAAAACGGTGCACTTGTATATGTGAGGATCAGATTCTTAACAAAACAGGTCAGTGAGTGATATATTTGAGAAGCAATAAGACATCCCTTTTGCATTGTTATCTTTACAGAAGCTTTACAACTGAATGTATTACTTGTAATTTTCATTGAGTTTTCATCATTTTGCAATGACAAAAATTATAAACATTGCCCATATGTACATTATTTCTGCCTGCCATAGCGTTATGCCTTTGTACATTTGAAAGATCGAAGATTTAACACTTTATTATGAATTCACTGACTTAGCAGTTTGCTTTGATGCTTTGCTTTAAAAAAAAACGCTTTATTAACCTGGTCCTTATTGTGTAAACCTTGGTACTGTGGTTGGCTCACCAATTGTCTGAACTTTGAAACACCTGGTTCATAAACATAATTAGTCTTTCTCAACGTAAAGCATCTGAAAGATCAAAGATCTTTATATGACTGTGGTCAGTTGCTAAATGCGCTGCCAAGAACACTCGACAGAAGTTCGGACAAGCGGGATTGTGGATATATGACTGGCTACTAAGCTGAGTGACCAAAGGGAAAGCCATGTGTGTGAAGCTTTTCTTCATATGTTTCTATTATCATTCCGATAACATTATTTTTTTTTTATTTTTAACAGTGATGAGGATTTATCGCAGCCATTGATGTATAGACAGAACTGTACAAACACATGAGAGTTTGCTGAACAAGGATCATGCAAAACAACATATTACCTAAAATCTGATATTTCAGTCTGCCTGTGCGAATTTAGAGCTCCCTGCCTGTGACAGATGAGAAAAATGATGAATGGTTAACATACTTTTTTCAGTATTGGGTGTTCTATCAATTGCTATGCTGTCTAAACATAGTCTGTCTGAAATCATTATTGGCCATGACTGCACGGTATATTCTATGCTTGAGCCTCTGCATGCGAATAGAAATAGATACAAGTTTGGTCTCTTGTATTTTCCTGCTGAATTAACCAGATTATGTTCGCTAGCATCTTTAAAGAGATCATCACCCAGACATGCCCTCCTTTGTTTCCAAGTGTGCAGAAGTAAGTTGCAGAATAAAGTACCGATGAACCATGCGAGCTTCACCTTCTGTGAAGACACCATCAGACATTTGTTGCAGGGTGGGATGACTCGACCAGGTTGAGCCTGGCACTGTTCTGGATGGAAACCACTTGCCCCCTCCTGCTTCACTCATGCATCTTTATTGAACCTGTAAATACTGCCCATATGCATAAACATCTGAGTGTACTCTTCAAGGATAAACAAATGACATTCACATACTGAGCTGCAGTGGCACCAAAGTGGAGTCGGACATATCTCTTGTAACCTATTGACGTTTGCAAGTCATTCATACACTCTATGTTTGCTCACTTAAAGAGCATACAGGAGTTGGGGTGATTGGCATACAACGACCTGTGCCTATATTTGTTTTTTGTTCTACGACTTGGACAAGGGCAATGGCTGCTGGTATACTATCTGTGCACACCACTCAGTGACATCCCTGACTTTTCACCTTTAAAGTGCTAATCATGGCTATTGTCGTTTTCTCATTTCCGTTCTGCATATAATGCTTAAGATTCAAATTCTTCATAAAGATACCTTTCATTCAAATATGAGGAAGTGTTGCGAAAGCAAAAAAGTAGTCTTAGTCAACAGGTTTCGTCGGGGCCCTTTGCACACATTTCACGCAAAGTGCCAGAAAGAAAGCTATTGACTCAGTTTTAAACTAGCACTTTAAGGGTTAATGCATTTTTAGCTAAACGTCACGCGATTGGAATTTTTTATTGAATAATAGAAACTACAAGCATAGATAATGATAACTTGTCTACTGCCCCAAACCGAAATATCTGCATGTTATCACCAGTTTGAAGCCAATTGAATAAAGGGATCATTGAAAGGTGCTCATGATCTCTGACCACAAAGTGATTTCGAACCATCATTTAATGCAGGATTGATATCAGACATTTCTGTAAAATATGCAGGTGTCCAGCGAGCATAATTAATTCCGGCAGTGCTAAATTAGTATATGTTGCCTAACGTGAAGAATTCCAAGAAATTAAATGTTGGCGAACAGTCACATGAGTGTTGTTTCCCCGTACATATACTGGGTGCCTGGTGTGATGGCTTAATCAATATAATTACCACAAGGAGGCATTATCCATCGTTTGGTTAGTTTTACAAATATTCACGTCTAGGAATAAAAAACGGAAGAGAGACAAAGCAAAAAAACACACAAAAAAAACCCCCAAAAACAAAAACAATTAAAAAAACAAACAAAAACAAAAAAAAAAAAAAAAAAAAAAAACAAAAACAAAAAAAAACCAAAAAAGGAAAAGAAAAAAAAAAAAAAAAAAATAAAAAAAAAAAAAACAAAAACAAAATCAAAAAACCAAAAAAAAAAAAAAAAAAAAATCAGTATTAGAACTACGGAAACTTTGGCAGGCCAGGTTGAGTCCATGTACCACATGGTTAGACTACTCCTAGCATATTATCAGTTTCACCCATTTGTACTGTGGAAGACGATACAGCAGCACTACCAATGAGTTTCAAGGGGGCATATCAAAACCGCCTCGTTTTCCAACACAATTCAGATTCACCTCCCACTTGATTCATTGCTCACCAGCACATACTTTTCATTCAGCTGTTTACACAGGTGAGGGCCCTCATATTATCTGACTCATGTCTTAGCAATCCTTGTTGTAGTCATACATTCATGCCGAAAATAACAAACGGATGGTTTTGTATGCAATAAGTGCTACGGTTGACCACTGCTCAACCAAACATAGCAAAGGTGAATTCAGTCCATAGAGGAACGATTTTACATGTTGAATTCTTTTCATGAAGATATTGAATGTATTGACTGAATCAACATTCTCATGAAGACGTTGCCTGTAAAACTGTATATCGCGTAATATATTTTTGTGCATAGGCTATTGCATTCTCCAAGTGATGTCTTTCTGAACGCTTGAAATGTGCTTGCCCAGGACTGTATCTAGCAAAGACTGCCACAGATATTTTCAAGCAGTTTCAGTGACTTATCCTGCACAGCTTGCATGATTGAAAAGAAAATAAAGGGAAATCTGTAGCAGTCAACATTTGACATCGAGGTGATTCAGTGTGAGTGACAAGGGTTGGCAGCACTTGCCACAGGTAAAGTGCCAGTAAAAATTGTGGTTCCCCAGGCCAAAGTATTTGTATGTAGGAGGTTTTGTCATTGGGATGCATATTTGGTGTATATAGATCAAAGTTGCATCCACGTGTTGCAGGCTAATGGCACAACAGTTTTGAATATCATTCTGATATAATATTGAAACAGTTTTTTTTTCATGGTGTATCTATTTGGGTGATTCTGAAGCTGAGCAAAGGACAACTGTCGATTTTAATTAGTGCAAATGAGTCGAGGCATGCAATGACAAGAGAATTATACTTGTAATTTTGACTCATTGGAGAGCCATGTTCCAGTTAGTTATAAGTGTAAGGTGTCACCGTGTTGTGAGTTAGGGATTGCTAAGGGTCTTCTTACATTTACCGTTTGCAGTTTCACGTCATGCAAAATGAGAGTTGTACATAACCATCCAAAAGAAATATCTGCGTAAAGACTGATGATTTATCTTAAACATGTTCTGAGTGGTTAAGTGCTGAAGACACTTAATTGATTTGGGCTAATACAACCTTTGTAAAAAAAACCTATAGAAACGTGTGACAATAGGACTTCCATGTGTATACAGGTCAGACAGTGACATGTTAGCTTATGAAGTGTGGAGAGTTTGGACAATGGAAAAGGGTAATGACTACCCGCAAGTGGTTGTGGACGGAAGGACACAAATACAATTGCTGTTATCAAATTACATACATGAAAAGGGCAACTTTGCAATTGGAAGTTACGAAAAAATAAAATTATGGAATTGAAGAATGACAAATTTTCAAGATTTGGAGTAATACTTTATTTCGTTATGACATCGATGAAATTCAAAAAGGAGTAATGCAGGAAGTATATCACATTGTCACTAGCCACTTCTACACAAACAATGTACGGAAGTCTACACCATCCATGGTTACTGAAAGTATAAACAAAGTTTCATATGGAACTGCTACAATGAAGGTTGTTGTCACATTTGAGCAATGGCATTATGTAATTTTCACATATTTACGCTGAGAGTTACCTGTATGAATTGGGAGACTTTAAGTTAAAGTGTACCTTCTTAAATAGCTTTGCTGTCACTGTTGATTGAAATGTTTGAGTATGCTTAATGTTTTTGTGAATTCATTTGCAGGCCTACTTAAGATGATAATGTATGTTCATGTTTGGTAATTGTACATGAACATTCGAGAAACCTTTGTTTATGAATGCTGCAAGGTATTGCCTGGATGGAGCAACTCTCAATGTTGATTACAACTTTTTAAGTTAACATTTGGCATGTCTTTTAATGGCATATATGTGTATCTTGTGTCCACGAAAGTCTACAGAATGCAAATGTTTTATAAAGATACAATAAGGAGCCATGTGAATCCATATCAAGAGTCATGGGTAAAAATGCCATAATTAAAGGCATGTTTATCAGATCCAGGTAGGTGGATTGAGACATGGATGCCCCTGTCAGAACCAAAACTTTCTATATCTAATATCATGTATCTCATTAAAATATTGTTAGTCATGGCCATTTTTTTTACTTCTATTCACATTTTGTCTATAAAAATTGTAAAATATTTACAGCTTTACTTTTATAATCATAATTAATAAAGCTGTGAGCAACACAATGAAATTTTCATAGGGTTTCGTCATAAATAACACCATCGACGATCCCCATAGTTGGATTACACACGGCATTTTCATTCACCAGCTTGGAAAACTATTAACGTCATATGGAGAGAATTGGTTTCCAATTAACTCAGCTGTAATGCCCGTATAGGTAACTTGACTATGGCACAGAACAGAGCAGGGCATAAAACTTTTATATTTTATTTTATTTATTTATTAATTTTTTCATTCATTCATTCGTTCATTCATTCATTCATTCATTCACTTGCTCACACACTCATTTATTTATCTATTGATTTATTTATTTATTTATTTATGTATGTATTTATTTATTTATCTATTTATGTATTTATTTATTTATTTATTTACGTATTTATTTATTTATTTGGTCGGAATTGACTTGGATTTTTTATTAGGACTACGGTCTGAATATGGTAATGACACTATCGAAAAAAAAAAAACATTCAACAATTAGAGTAACTGTGCTGTCACTAGAGTGTGCCCTCTAGGATCTGTAAGAATTTTGTGACAAGTAAATTGTATCTACAAGTATATAATGCAATGTTTTTGCTAGTTTGGAGATAAAAGTGAGAGGTAATGGTGAGTAAAATGGAAACCTACAGCTGCAAGCATGAGTACAATTTAAATGTGAAAGGTCTGCAATTATGCTGTGCATCGTATATTTTGGAGCAATCGATAACATGAAAGAGAGGAAAAGGATCTGCATAGTGACTAGTGAGACAAATAGATAGCTTCATATGTAGCTTAATAGTGGAAAACTTTGTGGACACAGTGGTAATGTATATGTTGTGCCACATGTTATTGGATTTCCAGCATATGAACATGTAACAAATTAACATACTACCCAGCAAAACCCATTACCCCCATAGGGTCCAGTGGTAATGTTACAGCCATTAGGTAGCATCTTAATCCTCAGCAGGGAAGGTATTGAATGTGGCCTCCAGATAAGATACTAGTAAGGGTCACTGAAGGTCAGTAAGTGCAGAACGGGCAGGTGGTGCAGTATGCAATTGCTTCATGGTTCAGAGGTTAATAGGGTCCTTGGGTAAATATTTGAAACATAAATAAATAAATGCATGTAAATGGAAACACTTAAGGCATGGGCAAGGTCTTGGAGATGGAACATTTTTATAGTATTTTTCCTTAACCTTTGCAAGACATGGTCATGCCTGTGAACGCCAGGTTCAGGATCTCTCTATGTCATGATATATAAAATATCGCCATGCTAAAGCTAAGATGGCCCAAGTAAACAAATTGGCACTTTTGCGTGATATAAATATATAGATACGAAAGGATAAGGAAGGCCCTTCTTCATATCTGCAGCATTCCATTTTAAAATCTGAACACTTTACTCTTTTAAGCACCAAACATTGAATGCTAAATGGGTTAAGTCATCCAATAACACTTTTCTTTAATCTCTTGGTCTTTTTGTTGTCAGATCTTTTTGGTTTCTCTCTTTGAGAAGATATGTGTATATATATATATATATATATATATATATATATATATATATATATATATATATATATATATATATATATATAAGTACTGTAGATGGTAAGGTGGTATCTTAGATGAGGTGCAAATCATCAGGTAAAATTCCCAAAGGGCGATGCGCCAATATAAATGTTTCTGTAACAACCAATCTTTGTGTGCATCTGTCCATTGGATATTAGGATGTAGAGTACCTTCAGAGATGTACAATGTCCGAAACATAAAGTACAAGGCAAAGAACAAAGCTCGGCCTGTGGGTTAAAAAAAAAACGTGACTAGAAACTATGAGTTTTTGGACACTCTTGAATCCGTGAAGGTGAGAACATATGTTCACGAGCATTGCATTGTGTAGTCATTAAGCCTCACATTTCCCTATTTGGCATGGCTTGAATGTTCCATTGATTCCTGCAAGATGAAAAAGAGAACACGTGGGTAACTTCTATACAGCTATCCGTGTTATGTTGCTGCTGATGGTTAATGTATTAGAATAAAGTATCAAAAGCAAAGGGACGGCAAACAGGAAACTTGTCTACGAAAGGAGACATATGATAAATTAGTTTCTGCTTGTGTGTTTTGATTATTTCTACCTCACGTTTTTCTTTGCCACCAAAATAGATACATACAGGTACATAGATAGACAGAAAAATAATAAATGACAATGCAAGTAGGAAAGTGAATCATAAGTCTGCAAATGTACCTTAAACACACAAAACAGTCGCCTGCCTTTCGAGGTAATGTGCAAGTTAATTTATTGACTATGCAGTGAGAGAAACAGACTCATATTGAAACTGAACGGAACAAAACACTAATCTACATTTGTAGTAAACATAAAATGAATAAATTTAATTTATACTTTTGTGACAACAGCCACGTTGTACATTACACGTGACAACGTGTATATATATAAAACAGAGAGGGAAATATAAAGCCTAAAATCTGCTTTTCTATATCTTCCAGCAAATGGAGTTTCATGCTACCAGACAGGCTTTTGTTCATGTGATACCAGGAGAACTTGATGGGTTTGATAACAGCAAATGTGCTGCACGTCTTATCATACCTCACTCTACTGTGAAATATCGATTGAAAACTAAATGCAAGTAACTCAATCGGCAAATGCGTACTAGATCCGGGACAATTATTGATGTGAATGTACAATGAGACACTTTTACACAGCTGCTGTCTATATTTTGCTTACTAGCAAGGAGGATTTGATTACATAATTTTTGCTATGTTGACGTACTCTTGGGAACCTAGATGACAGTTTTCCTAAAATGCTACTACAACTGCAACTCAAAATTAACCTAAAGTTTCATTGCAGACAAGTCAAAGCTGGTGTCCCATCTGCTCTACAAGTTCTCAATGAGAGTGACTTTCATGCTTGCAACATCTTTTGATAATAACCACTATGTTGACTTCCTCCAGTACAGCTATTTTTTGATATATTAAATTTAGTCATGGGTTTGGCTTGACCGTATCAAATATATATTCAGATTCCAATATAACTCTACTTTTTTGTGACAATGGCTGCTTATACTTACATTGTATTAGCTAAAGACAACACACGTAAATTTAGAGAATGTATAGAGAATATTTAAATACAAAATGTTTAAAAAATCGTGCTTAAAATGGCAAGGTTTGTGAATCTTTTATCAATTGCAATAGGCCCTAATACATGTGAAGATTAGATTTGAATTACCCGGAGCAAATGATTACACACACACACACACACACACACACACACACACACACACACATACATATATATATATATATATATATATATATATATATATATATATATATATATATATATATATATATATACATATATATATACATATACATATATATATACATATATATATATATATATATATATATATATATATATATATATATATATATATATATATATACATATATATATATATATATATATATATATATATATATATACATCTTCTCAGAGAGAGAAACCAAAAAGATCTGACAACAAAAAGACCAAGAGTCAAAAGTACAGACTACAAGGTATATTTACAACCAGATACAGGACAAAATTCCATTTGATGCACGGTCACTTATTTAGAGATGGGAAGACAACATGTTTGTGTAGGATGATACAATAATATTTGTTACAACTCATAGTTCCTAGTCAAGTTATTTTTTACACACATGCCGAGCTTTTATTCTTTGCCTTGTACTTGATGTTTTGAACATTATATATATCTGCAGGTAAGCTATATCCTACTATCCAATGGGCAAATGCACACAAAGATTGGTTGTTACAGAAACATTTTTATTGGCGCATCACCCTTGGGAATGGCGGCTGATGATTTGCACCTTATCCAAGATACCACCTTACCATCTGCAGTACTTGCCTAAGCTATACTGTCCCTTTAAGGAAAAAATGTGCTAACTAAAGTATTGTTGGCAGTTTTGAGAAAGCTGCAAAAACACTGTCCCACATCCATGTTATTAACCAACATTTTCCAGTTTTATCACATAATTGAAGTGCTGTATCATATTTCTCGTGACCAATAGCAGTTTTGTTATAATGCTCCCAATGTAGCCATACAGAATATATTTTTGTCAAACTGTGGTTATTTTAGGCCAAAATATATTTAAATGCAACATAGGTGTGACATAGGCCAAAACGAATTAACTTATGCCAACGTTCAAATGGATCATTATTTAATTATAGGTAACTTTTGTGCTCAATTCGACCATGTCATATAATACACCGTTTTAAGATCTTTCATATAATTATTTCCATTGGAATAAATGAATGGTCAGTTTTTCAGAAAGATTAAACAAAAGTGTTATTGGTCATTTAGCATTCAATGTTTGGTCCTTAAAATAGTAAAGTTGTTCAGATTTTAATATGGAATGCTGCAGATATGAAGAAGAAGGGCCTTCCTTATCCTTTGGTATATATATATATATATATATATATATATATATATATATATATATATATATATATATATATATATATATATATATATATATATATATATATATATATATATATACAATGGTGCCAATTTTTTACTTAGGCCATCTTAGCTTTAGCAGGGCGATATTTATATATCATAGCATAGAAAGATAATAAACCTGGCCTTCACAGGCATGACCATGTCTTGCAAAGGTTAAGGAAAAATACTGTATCTAAGCCTATGATTTGTCAAGGCAAAATGACGTGTACGTTTGTATGTATGTACATACACATGCAAGTATGAATGTGTGAGAATGAATTACAATTACCGAAAAAGACTTCTACATAGATACTACACAACTAAGCAGCAACCGTGTTTCACTACTATGCCAACCATATTGCATTGATTTTCATATATCCTTTGAGGTTGTAATCGTCATCCCAACCATGCCTAATGTCTAGCACTCTAGAATTTGGCTAAACCAGAGTGGTGAAATTTCTGGCAGACTGAAATCCATAACATATATCTTTATTTCAGATTTTGCCATCACAAAATAAAGTAATATAAATCAATAATTTTAGGCATATTTTCCCTGGGGGTCGGGAATTTGAAAGTGATATTAGGTACAGACATGTGAGAATCCAAATTGACTGTTTTCAGGTGGGTCAAAGTCAAACGTTTAGTGTTCATCATATATGGTACTACTTCTTATTTTGTAAGTCAGGCTTGAACTTAATTGGTGGGCATAGTCTTCTTTAAAGTGAAAAGTTGTACTGTCAGATATGCCAGGATATGCAATAATGGCTGTCTATGGGAAATTTAATTTACTGGTGCCACCTAAACGGCAAAGTGGTACTCAGAGGTAAATTTTCAAATGTGACTTTCAAGTTAAATTTCGTGTGTCCAATCATGTTAGCTTGTTAACTGACCTCTTGAGTACAGAAATTCTAACATGGCTATCTTCGTATGTTGGCATTCCAGCACAAAATAAATTTACATGTATTATTTACAATAAGCTATTATGATGGGGTTGGTTGTATTTCACTGAAAAAAGCAATTCTTCTTTACAATTTGAAACAGACAATAGAACTAGTATACTCTTAGTTTCGGCAAGGTGATTGGTGTTGAAGGTTGCTGGTCAGAGACCTGGCCATTCTGTGGTCACAAAACATAATATATTTTTGGTGCTTCTTTGATGCTTAGGGACTTAAATATTATTTACAGTCACAGATCTGGGACAACTCCGAATACAGTACTTGTACTGGGTTAATTCCAATGAACTGGGCTATATCAATTATTGCATTCACGCATATTGGCCGGCATAGAACCATTCTTTTTCAGGATGGGGATTTGGTGCACTTGGTGTGCATTTCCCATTTTTCACTAGGTGATTGGTGCCACAGGTTGCCGGTTAGAGACCTATCCAATACATGGTTACAAAACATAATATATTTTCGGTGCTCTTTTGATTCTGGTGTACTTACTTATGTACAGTCCCCGTTCTGGGGTAACTCCGAATACAGGATTTATAATGATTTAATTCCAATGGGCTGGGCCATGTTGATCATGGTATTTACATATATCGGTTTTTATTGAACCATTCTTTGACATAAATGAATGGTAATTTCGTGTATTTGGTATCTGTATTTCCCATTTTTCAAGGCCCGGTCGTTCCGTGGTCACAAATCATAATAAATTTTCACTGCTCCTTTGGTGCTGGTGGACTTACTAATGCACAGTCGCCGATCTGAGACAACTCCAAATACAGTACTTCTGCTGGGTTAGTTCCAGTGAACTGGACCATATAGCCTCTGGCATTCACGCATATCAGACTCCATCGAACCATTCTTTTCAAGAATGGGAATTTGGTGCAGGTGGTATTTGCATTTCTCATTTGCAGCTACGGGATTGGTGCCAAAGGTTGCTAGTTCAAGATATGGTCCTTCCTTGGACACAGAGCAAAATACACATGAATATCAGGCCAATTGTAGTATATGAATGTAAAAAAAATGGTCCATCTCCAAGGCCATGCCTTAGGTGTTTTCATTTACATGCATTTATTTATTTATGTTTCAAATATTTACCCAAGGACCCTATTAACCTTTGTATCATGAAGCAATTGTATACTGCTCCACATGCCTGTTCTGCACTTACTGACCTTCAGTGCCCCTTACTATTATTGTATCTGGGGGCCACATTCAGTACCTTCCCTGCTGGGGATTAAGATGCTACCTAATGGCTGTAACATTACCACTGGACCCTATGGGGGTAATGGGTTTTGCTGGGTAGTATGTTAATTTGTTACATGTTCATATGCTGGAAATCCAATAACATGTGGCACAACATATACATTACCACTGTGTCCACAAAGTTTTTCACTATTAAGCTACATATGAAGCTATTTTTTTGTCTCACTAGTCACTATGCAGAACCTTTTCCTCATTTCATGTTATCGATTGCTCCAAAATATACGATGCACAGCATAATTGCAGACCTTTCACATTTAAATTGTACTCATGCTTGCAGCTGTAGGTTTCCATTTTACTCACCATTACCTCTCACTTTTATCTCCAAACTAGCAAAAACATTGCATTATATACTTGGAGACACAATTTACTTGTCACAAACTTCTTACAGATCCTAGAAGGCACACTCTAGTGACAGCACAGTTACTCTTATTGTTGAATGATTTTTATTTCGATAGTGTCATTACCATATCCAGACCGTAGTCCTAATGAAATAAATCCAAGTCAATTCCGACCAAAGGTAATGTTCCTTGGTATGTATGGCTGAATCACATAAATTTATAGTTCGTCTTTACCCAAAAGAGTCCAAAACGTATGTGCAAAGTCCATAGGGTCAAAAAAGCCATGTCTAGTTTAAACATGACAGAATGCAAGAAGTGTTGTTTAAAATAATAGGCTTATTTTAGTAAATTGGCTGGAACAGGTGCATCTTTCATGTACATATATAGGACCGCACAATTCATGAAAAGGGACCATAATTTGCAGCACATCAGAGAATCTGGAAGTATAGGTTCCCTTATTTGTTGAAAATATTAATAAAAAAATTAGCATTTAAAAGGTTCTAGATGCAACCACCGTCTCAACAATGATCATCATCCATATA
Organism: Hermodice carunculata; assembly: GCA_964020975.1. Lineage (NCBI taxonomy): Eukaryota > Metazoa > Annelida > Polychaeta > Eunicida > Amphinomidae > Hermodice > Hermodice carunculata. The sequence continues at coordinate 731,857 of CAXHWN010001009.1, read as the reverse complement.
AGTCCATAAAGTGACACTAACACCAACATCAATCCATCAAAAATAGTCCCCTAGGGTTAAAATGACCATCAACAAGAATCTAAACAACATGATTACACAATTCAATGTGTTTTAGACATGTAGGTAAAGGAATGCTGTTGTTTTAAAGGAGATAAACTAACAGTATTTCCAAAAACTGTGTGTGAATGTGCAAAAGAACAGGGAGTGGAGGTTTCTGTACTGAGCATGGAATGGAGGCTTTCTATTGTACTTGGAATGCAGGTTTTCTGATTCGCTAGCTTGGAAGCAGGCTTCTCATTACTGTGTGATGACATAAAAAAAAAAAAAAACAAACAAACAAACAAACAAACAAAAAACAAAAAAAGCAAAAAACAAAAAACAAAAAAAACAAAAAAACAAACTGCAATTATAAGCAGGCTTCTCATTACTGTGTGATCCCCCCCTCCCCCCCAAAAAACACAAACAAACTGCATTTGCATATTATAACAGTTGGACGTGTTTAAAAGGTCCCATTACTACATAAAATTTTTTTGTTAAGTTGCACAGATAAATTCTATGCACATTGAGTACCCCCTGGATTAATACGTTATACTTTGTCTGGTAGTGTACTTGTGTTATTGCAAACAGCCTTGCAGAAAGGAACTGTTTTTAAGTCAATTTGATTGAATGGGTATCAAGAGAAGTCAAAGTAGTTATGCCAGCACTGTCAGGGTACAATACAAAGTGTTTATTACTTTAATCATTGTACATTGGCTGTCATTGTTATTCATATATCATGATTTTTACTTTTATTTCTGCATGTATATAAAATATCTGCGTAATTCTATTTTATTACTTAGACTAGACGGGGTATTAATGTATTGCATTAATGAATTGTATTTTTGCCATTTTGTATCTATGATGTGTTGTTAATTACAACTTATTAAATTTCAAGTGATTCCTTGGTACTTAAACATGTTAAAGCTTATATACATGTTTTTCAGCCCTTATTGCATAGAGGCTTATTGTGATACATGATATGTGAAAGTAATGTTGCTCTGATTTGTGACATTTCTACAGAGATATGTGACATTTAAATTAATTATTTTGCAAGGTTCATTTCTGAAATTCCTTTTTGTGATATGCAACATTAAAAAAATCTGCTCTAATTGCAGTATGCACCAAGCAGGGAGTAGTTATTATCCAGCAATGAATTGAAAATGCGATAAATGTATGTCAACCTGTATGGGATTCGAACCCACTACCTTTGGCACACTCGCCCAGCCAACTGTGAAGTCGAACACGCTGACCTCTAGGCCACCGGGGCAACCCCAAAAAGGTTGACAGAGGACCCAGGGTGATGTTATAGCAGGTGTGGCTTGTGCATTGACACGGTAGGGCACTTCCACAGACCAACAATTTATGAAATACACCTCTTTTCATATATTTAGACCAATACTTTACTGTCTATTTGCACCAGCAGGCAGTAGTCCTCTAAAATGCTTTTATATATCTTGTGCCATTAAGCTTACACACAAACCATGAACACTTCAAATATAATACAGATAAGCATGTTATTCTGCTTCAGTATCATAGCAACAAATTTTTCAAAGCATTTCTTTAATTCAACTTGTGCAAGCGCCAGGACATATTTGCTGTGAAGCAAATCTTCTTTTCTTCTTTTATGAACACATTTGCAAAAAACATGCATAACCAAGAACAGAAAAAAAGAAGTGGTTATATTTGACTTCCTGTCTGCCCAAAATATGTTGATAGGCTACCAGCATAGATAATCCATTACTGATCATTGCTTAAATGCTTCTGTTAGCATGGCGCCCATCTTTAGCTGTATGATATCGTGAAACCATAAAACGGGGTGTAATGTCCCCTAATGGGATTTTTGAAAAACTAAGGTACTGTCACTAGATAAGAAACATTTCCTTATGACTCAAGGTGAAATATCTCTTTTTTTTTCCACAGGAGAAATATTCACGTTCCTTCGTTTATATTTATGGGACTATGTTTACATGTGTAAAATATGAAACTTCCCACGATTAATAAAATCCTTTTCAAGACTGAAACTTCTTTAATTTTTTTGGGTCTTTTTACAAAATGATGTGACAAACTATGGTCTAGTTTGGTTGACAATACTACACATCTTCTGGTCTCAACGTAAAGTATCTCACTTTTTAGAAGTGAAACATTTCCTTTTCTTTGTATACCTGTCTATCCAGCTTTTACGATTTCATTTACCTGCTGTACATATTCACATTCATATTAATTTCCGTTCAAATATATTTATTAGGTTGGGATTAATATGTATTTAGTCTTGTATATAGTATGCTGCACCAGACTTGCAATGCTTTTGGTTCATGTTATACTGCAGTCTTTACTTGCATATTCTGGTATGGCAGACTTTGGACATACCTGTTGTTGTTAATATCTCTTATGTGTTTTTATTCATTTATTTATTTATTTATTTATTTATTTATTTATTTATTTATTTATTTATTTATTTATTTATTTATTTATTTATTTCTTTATTTATTCAATCATTGATTGATTGATTCATTCATTCATTCATTCACTCATTTATTTATTTATTTATTTATTTATCTATTTATTCATTCATATATTTATTTATTATTTATTTATAAGGATAGATATATTAGTTTGTTTATTTATCTAATCATTTTTTTTCATTTATTCATTCATTCATTCAATGCCTTAATTCTAGTGACCTATGGAAATATAGTAAACTTTTTTTCATTGCACCACCAGGGGCCCACAAGAACAACATTGCATGCTTCTCCTGAATATTACGCTAAACTTTTGGTAAGAGTGGTGTGGAACGAAAGGCATACGCCCACATCCCTGACGCAAAATGGACATGGCATATGTCTCCCATGGTAACTTGTCAAGAAATGGGGACAAAAGGGTGTCAATCTTGCGATTGTCTTTGGTGGCAAAAAGATTTATATATGTTAAAGCCCAAAGGGCCCAAGATCGCTTTCACCATCCTGGGGTTCATTCACAATGAATCACCTGGGACCAGCATGAGAGCAGGTTGGCGTTGACACTAAGGGAACTTAAAATGTGCTGACAGCCATTCCTGACTGCATACTGATGGCACCAGAGCAGGCACAACTTGGCCAAAGACAACAGCCTTTTCGGCTTGTTACCTCCCTCTTTGTTGATGTATGCAACCGGAGTATGATTGTCATACATCATCATGATGTGTTTGTTTTCCCACTGTGATAGAACTGGACAAGCGTGCAATGAATGGACTCAGTTCCAGCCAATTGATGGCAAACTGCCTCCAATTAGGAGGCCATTTGCCTAAGACTAGCACAGACTCCAAATAAGCCCCTTAGACCCACAGGGAGACATCAGTGAACAAAGTCACTTTGCTGTTGAACAGTACCAGGCACTGCCCTGGCATCATATTCACCAATCCAGACAACAAATCAGAATCAGCTGATCGTATGACTGGAACACAAGACACTGAGACAAGAGAAGGCTCTTCTGTTCCCAGCAATCCCGGAAGCTGAGCTGGATAAGCCAACAATGAAGCATCCCAAGTGGGAACTTAGAGTCCATGGACATCAAAGTCCCAATCTGATGCATCCACTTGCATGCCATCAGACCATCAAGTCACTTCCACCTGTCCGCTGAAGGTGAAAAGATGAAAGAAACTGTCAGAGATTGAATCCCCAGAAACACTAACTTTCTTTCGTGAGTCAGGGTGGACTTTGGGAGATTCACGGTTGGGCATAACTTAACACACAGATTCAACACCTACTGCATGTCCTTGAGCAGAAGGGTCTCATTCTGAGACTCTAGGGGCCAATCTTCCAGGTAAATATGTTTGTTTTTGTTTTATTTACACATTATATAATGCTTACACAAAGACAAAAATTACAAAATGTGACGTTTGTCTCAAACAAAATACACTTTTGCCTTTATATCTGATTTGCAGAGTATGATATTAATGTAATTCATCATTCTGTCACCATGAAAGCATATATAACAGGATATCACATTAAAGACCCTGTTTCAAAAAAATTAAATAAAAATAAATAAATAAATGAATAAATAAGTAAATAAATAAATAAATAAATGAGTGTGTGAATGGATGAATGAATGAATGAATGAATGAATGAATGAATGAATGAATGAATGAATGAATGAAAAAATTAATAAATAAATAAAATAGAATAAAATATAAAAGTTTTATGCCCTGCTCTGTTCTGTGCCATGGTCAAGTTACCTATACGGGCATTACAGCTGAGTTAATTGGAAACCAATTTTCTCCATATGACGTTAATAGTTTTCCAAGCAGGTGAATGAAAATGCCGTGTGCAATCCAACTATGAGGATCGTCGATGGTGTAATTTATGACAAAACTTCACCCTATGAAAATTTCATTGTGTTCCTCACAGCTATATTAATTATGATTATAAAAGTAAAGCTGTAAAGATTTCACAGTTTTTGTGGACAAAATGTGTATATAAGTAAAAAATTAGCCATAACTAACAATATTTTAATGAGATACATGATATTATATATAGAAGGTTTTGGTTCTGAGATTGACATGCATGTCTCAATCCACCTACCTTGATCTGATAAACATGCCATAAGTTATGGCATTTTTACCCATGACTCTTGATATGGATTCGCATGGCTCTTTTTTGTATCTTTATAAAACATTTGCATTCTGTAGACTTTCGTGGAAGCAAGATATGCATATATGCCATTAAAAGACATACCAAATGTTAACTTAAAAGTTATAATCAACATTGAGGGTTGATCCATCCAGGCAATACCTTGCAGCATTCATAAACAAAGGTTTCTAAAATGTTCATGTACAATTACCAAACATGTACATGCATTATCCTCTTAAGTAGGCCTGTGAATGAATTTACAAAAACATTAAGCATACTTATACATTTCAATCAACAGTGGCAGCAAAGCTATTTAAGAAGGTACACTTTAACTTAAAGTCTCCCAATTCACACAGGTAACTCTCAGGGGAAATATGTGAAAATAACATAATGCCATTGCTCAAATGTGACAACAACCTTCATTGCAGCAATTCCATATGAAACTTTGTTGATACTTTCAGTAACCATGGATGGTGTAGACTTCCGTACATTGTTTGTGTAGGAGTGGCTAGTGACAATGTGATATACTTCCTGCATTACTCCTTTTTGAATTTCATCTATGTCATAACGAAAGTATTACTCCAAATCTTGAAAATTTGTCATTCTTCAATTGCATAATTTTATTTTTTCGTTCTTTCCTATTGCAAAGTTGCCCTTTTCTTGTATGTAATTTGATAGCAGCAATTGTATTTGTGTCCTTCCGTCCACAACCACTTCGGGGCAGTCATTACCCTTTTCCATTGTCCAAACTCTCCACACTTCATAAGCTAGCCTGTCACTGTCTGACATGTATACACATGGAAGTGCTATTGTCACACTTTTCTATATGTTTTTTACTAAGGCTGTATTAGCCCGAATTAATTAAGTGTCTTCAGCACGTAACCACTCAGAACATATTTAAGGTAAATCATCAGTCTTTACGCAGATATTTCTTTTGGGTGGTTATGTACAACTCTCATTTTGCATGACATGAAACTGCAAACGGTAAATGTAAGAAGACCCTTAGCAATCCCTAACTCACAACACGGTGACACCTTACACTTATAACTAACTGGAACATGGCTCTCCAATGAGTCAAAATTACAAGTATAATTCTCTTGTCATTGCATGCCTGCTACTCATTTGCACTAATTAAAATCGACAGTTGTTCTCTGCTCAACTTCAGAATCACCCAAACAGATACACCATGGAAAAAAAACTGTTTCAATATTATATCAGAATAATATGCAATACTATTATGCCATTAGCCTGCAACACGTGGATACAACTTTGATCTCTATACACCAAATATGCATCCCAATGACAAAACCTCCTGCTGACAAACTCTTTGGCCTGGGAAACCACAATTTTTACTGGCGCTTAACCTATGCCAAGTGCTGCCAACCCTTGTCATTCACACTGCATCACCTGGATGTCAAATATTGACTGCTACAGATTTTCAGTTTATTTTCTTTTCAATGATGTCTATATATATATATATATATATATATATATATATATATATATATATATATATATATATACATATATATATACATATGTATATATATACATATATATATACACACACACACACACACACACATATATATATATATATATATATATATATATATATATATATATATATATATATATATATATATATATATATACAAAGTCGGCTCTCTATGGTTTGTCCTTCTTTGCCAGAGACCAGAGGAGAGATGGCAACAAATTCCTAGCAAAATGCAAGCTGTGCAGGATAAGTCATTGCGACTGCTTGAAAATATATGTGGCAGTCTTTGCAAACACATTTCAAGTGATCAAAAAGACATCACATGGAGAATGCGATAGCCTATGCACAAATACATGTTACGCGATGTACAGCTTAAGAGGCAACCTCTATTGGGTCTTACTGAGAATGTTGATTCAGTCAATACATTAAATATTTCATAAAAAGAATTCAACATGTAAAATCGTTCCTCTATGGACTGAATTCACCTTTGTTATGTTTGGTTGAGCAGTGGTCTACCGTAGCACTTATTGCATACAAAACCATCCGTTTGTTATCTTCGGCAGAAATGTATTACTACAACAAAGAAGGAGTGCTAAGATGTGAGTCATATACTATGAGGGCCCTCACCTGAGTAAACAGCTGAATGAAAAGTATGTGCTGGTGAGCAATGAATCAAGTAGGAGGTGAATCAGAATTGTGTTGGAAAACGAGGCGGTTTTGATATGCCCCCTTAAAACTCATTGGTAGTGCTGCTGTATAGCCTTCTACAGTACAAATGGGTGCAACTGATAATGTGCTAGGAGTAGTCTAACCATGTGGTACATGGACTCAACCTGGCCTTCCAGAGTTTCCGTAGTTCTAATATTGATCAGTTTTTTTTGTTTGTTTGTTTTTTTAGTTTGTTTTTTATTTGTTTTTTGGTTTTTGGTTTTTTTTTTGTTTGCTTGTTTTTTTTTTTTTTTTGTGGTTTTTGTTTTGTTTTGTCTCTCTTCTGTTTTTTACGCCTTGACGTGAATATTTGTAAAACTAACCAAACGATGGATAATGCCTCCTTGTGGTAACTATATTGATGAAGCCATCACACCAGGCACCGAGTATCTGTATGGGGAAACAACACTCATATGACTGTTCACCAACATTTAATTTCTTGGAATTCTTCACGTTGGGCAACATATACTTATTTATCACTGATGAAATTAATTATGCTCGTTGGACATCTCCGTATTTCATGCTGTCTGGTGAGGACACGTACAGGTTTCACTCAATTTAGCTGTGATAGGGCAGACATATTAGGCTGTAGCTTGTGTAACCTCTCACAATGTAATGGTCCTTTCATATTCCCCAGTACTGTCATATTTTTTGCTCTATGTCTTTTGGAAGCTTACAGCATTCATCAGTATTCTGAGGTCATGCTCTAACTAAACTACTGTGTTCTTAAATAGAATGCCATTTGTTTCTCTGTTGAACAGCACAAACATGGAATCATGTTATGACTTGAACATGAAGGGACACATTGCGTACCACAAATGATTTCACTTGTTCAATTATGTTGCAACGGTTATCTGTGTGAATTGAGAATCTGTCAGTTTATTTGCGCTAAATTTGTAGAAATGTTAACTGATAATAATTTTCATCAAAAGAAAAGTACATGTGTTTGCATTGTTATGTATAGAATCCAAAGATTTGGTGTCAGACTTTTCCAATGAACATGCTCATATCACAGTCTCCCGCCACACATGAAAAATATATTAGATGCATAAGTACATGATCTCAACATTTACCATCCTAGAGGTTTCTCAACTGTTTATGTAAGACTGAACAGGGGTCTTTGTTGTCACGCAAAGTACAAAGATGACAACTGGAGACTACGTGTACTAGTTTATTATTTTGCTGTATCTCTTTGAAAATTGGTAGTTAAACATATTGTTTTGAGAAAGCCAGTGTCTCATGATCCAATGGCAATGTAACAACTGTTCAAGCAATGCATAGTATTACTGCCGATGTTGTAAGATTTCTTAACAGATATATATGTACTGACACTTGCACATCTCGTAACTAGAACATTGTCATCTAGGTTCTCCATTGCAGCATTAAATACAAATCTATACACACGCTTGCTATGCATCTAAATAAGCTCCTGATAAAGGTATTTGGGGAACGGAAGCGTCGCCATGTGGCACCCCATAAATCCACCAAAACACAACAGCATCCTCCATGCTTTGCTCAAAACACAAAGGTGGTTTTAAATGTGCCAATGACCAACCTTTCTTTTCCTTATTTTTACAACAGTGACTTTGAATCACACAAGTTGTGCTTGCCTTTACTTCTGTGAGATTATATGCATTATACATACTGATTGTTACATTCAAATAGTACATAAAAAGCGCATGCATTCATGTAATGAAGACAAAAGTCTATATTTTGCAAAACTGGTTTGTATTATGCATTAATATACTGACGTATGCTTACATGTATATGACTGACATGTATTTGTTATCCAATATATAATTATGACCATCATATTTTTCCAACCCTGGTAGTCAATGTCCGTGGAAAATAAACTTTTCATATGGAATTCAGGACCGAAGACACAGAAATGATGTGTCGGCTGCAGGCAGCAGAGGACTAGAAACAGTTCCTACCTTGCAGTAAGAGGGAAATTTTTCCAGGAAATGTTGATTGACGTTTCCCTTAGTATTTACCTACAGTCATTTGCTCATTTCACTTGACGTGCCCACTGCATGGCTAACATGCCTATCCTCACACATTTCGAGTGATTCTAAAATAATACAATGGTTCCATAATCCATCGCAAAGCTATAATGCTCAGTCTCGCTCTTTGTGTGTCCTGTTGGCCATTCATCCATCCATGTGCTTACATGTCCATACAAGTCAAGTTGCCTCGTCAGCAGGCTAAGCTTGGGGCCTCTCTTTGCCCTACACTACGTTCATAACGAAAATACGATCTTATTTAATCAATGTTATTGGGGAAGGTTTTAATATACAAATGACAATTAATTTTGCGTTCACAGTCACGGTAATAAAATTACAAGGGAACTCCTTCCCTTTAGCAATGTGCCTCATAGCACATTGACACTTCACAGTAAGGGTAAATAAATGTTACAAGAGAACTTCTCTCCTTTAGTGATGTGCCTCTTGACAAATTGATGCTTATGTTCAATGTTCTTTTGTAAACTGCTGATCCTTTTTGTACCATCTGAGTATGACAGATAAGTGGTTGAGTCCATCTTATGGGGTTAAATGTGTCCATGTTGTGACATGATAGACAGTGTGGACTATTGCTTTCTATGGCCCAGTGTTTTAACACACAAAAGAAGTCAAAATAACAGAAATTAAATTGAATGTTTTGACATGGGTTTTAAGATGCACATACCAGGCTATCCGAATCGTAGTGGTAAAGAACATTGCAAGCAGCGAGGTAGGTGGAACAAGGAAACAGTATAGATTCACCATATTAAGCCAATAGGCCATTGATTACTGCCAGCAGTGAGCAGATTTAACTGCAGTACATATCACTGTGGCTGTAACATCCTGTTAATCGTTCATGTCCCTTCCTCACGTCACTCCCCGGTGATCGAATCTTAATTCTTTGCCCATCACGTCTCTGACTTATACTGTGACTATACAGGCAAGCATGATTGACTCAAGCGCCTTCCACCATGGCCAGATTTACTTGTAGAGGAATGTATCACAAAGATGGCATATTCAGTATTGCTGTTTTGGGACTCTTGTGTCTTTTGCCCCTATCTCTTAGGCACCATGCTTAGATGAAACTGGTATTTCTGTTTCAATTGCCCAAATTATTATATATGTATGTAAGTATTGAAACAAAGTTGCATTCAATGCTAAGATAAAAGTACCATTGATCCATCTGCTACTGTAATGTCCATACTTAAGTTTACCATTTGCAGTTTGACGTCATGCAAAACGAGAGTTATACATACCCACCCCAAAATATTATCAGCACAAAGACTGGTGCTTTACCTTAAACATGTTCTGAGTGGTTACCCATTGAAAACCCATAATTAATTTGGGCTAATACATCATCTGTTAAAATTCTACAGAAGAACGTGACAATAGTACTTCCATGTGTATAAAGGTTAGACAGTGACAGCTTAGCTTATGGAGTGTAGAGAGTTTGGACTAAGGAAAAGGGTAATGAATACCAGTAAATGGTTCTGGAGGAAAAGATAAAATTAATTTTGAATTTCACTGACTGGTATTATATCCTTCTTCATTGTTTTGAAGTGCCCCATCTTCGCCAAGAAGCCCGGTACCCCCTCTGTCTTCAGCAGTAGCTACTCCTGTCAGTAATCAAGTTTTCACTGGATAGTAGTACCCTTCGCACTTTTCTGAGTGCACAAAGGATAAGCTATTTGCCAGTCCAAAATGAACTTAAATGTATGACGTCCTGTTGAGAAAATTTAAATTTATTTTAAACTCAATGTTTCGTTGGATTTACGTACCAGAATATGAAAAAGTCGTTCATTGATCATGTAGAAGTAGTACACTCTCACTGATATTTCTTAAAATGTCAAGAACATTCTTGGTACAAGTTTAAAATAGATGATACGACTTTATGCATCCATTTCAAGCAGCTAATGTCTTTTCATGTAGCAGATTGTATTTGACATATACTTTCTTTTCAACTTTGTGAAGAGGTTCAGCCATATAATTCTCCTCTTCTTCAGATGACAAGCTGCTTAGAAGTGACGACTTTTTGTATAAAAAAGCAACAACAGGTGCAACAACGGAAATGGCTGAAACTTTGACTTGACAAAAATATCACAACTTCTCACATTTTTCCGTTGACAAAAAGTGCCATGACATCACAGAGTAACTAACAAAGCAACAGTATGAACATGGTGGCAATATTTACATTAAGAGCTACACCGATTTCACAGTGTCAACTAGTCTGTAATTTAAATGCCATATAAATTTCATTCATTTTCACTGCGCCCATGTCAAAACATTATCTACTCTGGCAAACAAACATTATCTTTGGCACAATCCCAATGGCTAAGATGACGAAATGAGACAAATATTTTCTTGAGGATATCATGAATGAGTGGCAAGGTCAAAATGCTCTCATCAAAGTTATCATTAGTTGAATAAATGGCACTGGTGGCAAAATTTCGATTTTCCTGCATATCATCTCGAGTGAAATAAATGGATAAGTGTGGGAAATGTTTTTTCCTTGATATTATCTATACAGTAACAAACAACTATCATGAAAATATTTTCTTCCTTGATGTCGCCACTTATGAAAAATATATGTATAAGAGCAATATTAATCTTCCTTGATACTCTCAATATAATAACTATTGGAATGGCAAATATGTCTACCCGTTGATATAATCCTAGATGCAATTATTCAGCAATCAGGTGCACATTAGTTTCCTAAATATATGCCCATCAAGAAATAAATGCATAAATAGCTAAAGGCATCATAATGAAGACGAAAAAATGACTTCTGGCCCGCAATTTATAATACTTTGTAATATCAACAATATATTATATGATTAAATGGGACATATTGTCTCCCCATAATCCCAAATGGAATGACTTAAAAATTAAGGAAGATATAACCTTTTTTAATAACTTTTCCATTGGCATGAATATATAAAGTGACCAACATGGCAAAGATGAGCAGCCACACACACTTCATTCTGGTAAGCTAAAATATGGTAATAAATGTCCTTTAGTCCAACACTGAGAAGATCACATGATAGAGCCTAAGGCACCTTGCCCTTAAAAATCACTGAATTATTCTGAAAAAAACTGGAAAATATGGGTGTGTAATCATGATGGGTGTTTTTGCATAGCTTCCAGCAAAATTTGATGTTCAAAGTAATAGAGCAGATGGCATACTAATGTCTTACTTACCTAGGATATTGGGAATCAAGTTAAGTGTAGTAACCAGTTGTACAAAACAAGCAAACAAATACAATCTACGAGTACCATATCAGCTATCCAATAAAATTAAAAGGCTGGCTGTATTATATTTCCTGTTTTAAACCCAGGGAACATGCAAGCCGAGGATTTTGGATTCACTTCAATTGATGCCTGTGATCACAATACCATTTTTCTTCAGTTCCCTTCAAATGAGCACTGGCAGATTCTCTTAAAGGCTGATATGGATATACCTTGGAAATCATGTAAAATTTGTCCCCATGCAATGCATTGATGCATTTTAGATCATTTTGTTGTCTTAGTTTTCTTAGAAAGCCTTACATCACATAAATAAATGTGACAGTTTGGGGATGTCTCGACTTTTCAATTTTTACCACATGACACTGCTATATTTTTTTTTTATTTGCTTGTTTTCGTGTTGAACTTTGTTCAGATCGTACTTGTATAAAACTTTCCGAAACACTGTGCAAAGTGAAGCACTGCCATTGTGTTTATAAGACCATTCCCTTCTTTGTTCTGTGGTATGAGTCGTGTGTGATGCCAAATTTGCTGGACTGCAATGTTTGATCCAACATATGAGCGGTGCGCGATGTCAATATTTGTAACTTGACAAACAAACTGTAAAACCGCGTGTTGTTGTTTGATATCTACGCCGGTTGGAACACAGGCGCCAAAGTTGGTTGCCCCGGGTGATAATGCGTCATGGTAACCCCCCTTCCCCCACCTCTCTCATTGTCTTTATAGCGGGCCACATGAGAAACCATCCCACGGAAACCACAGAATAGTTCAAGTTTGAGTGGAATGACTTGAAAGATTGTGAATCATTGACGGCTTTTAATGTTCATTTATTATGATAATGCATGAAATGTATAGTAGCACATGGTTTCTTCTCACAGCAGAGTTGTAACGATGGAGTGTATACAACTAAAGTAACAGCCGAAAATGCCGAGGCCAAATTTTTTTTTTTTGGGGGGGGGCATTTTTTGCGGTTTCGTTTTGGCGAAGACTTTCTAAACTTTAATTTTAATTTTCTTGAAAAGGGGTCGAACAATCTTCACGAAATAAAAGGGAATGAAAAGATAATAGGATAACTTAGGTGCTGCAATCTGCGTTTGGATATATTTTGATTTTTGTGTTGTGTTCGGAATTTAAACTCAGAGAAGTGGTCAATTTGAGAATATATCCTTTCTACAGCTGATTAAATTATAATCATTCCTTTTAGAGGAAAAACAAAAATGCCTAATCTGGACACCTATATAAAGTTTCATTTCACAAAATTTCAAGGTTGTAAGGAAATTTTTATTCATTTGCGCTTCAAAAAACCTTGAAAACAGACCCTCCTGCAATAGCCTGGCTCCTGTCTCACGGGTGTGCTTTTTCCGAATTTTTATTGCCCATATGAAATTTAAAGATTTTGGCAAAAATAAATATATATGGTTTCATGGGTGTAAAAATATTATCCTTGACAGAAAAGCAGGTTAAAGACCGCCACGGTATACACGCGGAGGTTCACCAACGCTACCTTAAGCCAGTCCTCTCAACCACTGAAATACTGCTTTTAACTACAGATAATAGTGTTTCTAGTATTTATACGCCTAACCACCCAAAACCCAAATTTTATTACTTCTGCCAAAAATATAAACACACTTTTTAGGCCCATCACTTTAAAGTTGTCCTGACTTGTCAGTCAGCTGGGTTTACAGCAAAAGAAAAAAAGAAGGTCTATTTCTGCTTTGTGCTATTTCTGAATCTGGAACATTTTAAACACACTCTACTTCTATTATGACTATGATTCGGAGAAAACACAGCCCACAACGCAACATGGCCAGTGAAGTATTTATCAAATGCTACAAAGAACATGACCAATATTCATAAATTCCAAACCCAACGATGAGGAAGGAGATTTCGGAGTTACCAAAGCAACAACATACATATGTCAATACAAATGGGCAAAAACAAATTTCTCTCCTGACCTGATACAGGAAGACACCCATAAAAGACAACTGGTGGATGTAAACCGGTGCTCTCAGCCATTGGATTTTTTTCTACCGACTATAGTGTTTCCTTTATGTATAGGCCTAACCACTCAAAAACCAAATTTTGTTACTTCTGCCAAAAACAAAAACACACTTGATAGGCCTATCCCTTTTAAGTTCTCCTGACTTGTCAGTCAGGTGAGTTTACAGCAAAGAAAGAAAAAGGGTGTCCATCCTTTCTGTGATATTTATGAATCTGCAACATTATAAACACACTCTGCCTCCATTATGACTATGTGTTAGAGCACACAGCCCAGAGCACAACATAGCCAATAAAGTATCTATCAAATATTACCGAAAAATCATGACCTATATGATTGCAAACCCAACAATGACTGAAAATGATCTTGATCAACAGCTTTCTGCGGCTTAATGGCCCCAAAACAAACCAAGGGAGACTGTAGACATACTGTACATAAACATTATTATGAAGAAAAGCCATCAAAATGACATGTTTATATTATTTCTTCCAGTGCCAAATGTGGCTAAAGTTGAACTAAATAGAAGAAACTGCTCTGAACTATGATAAGGAGCTAGATTCAAGTTCTTTGTGAAGCGAGCATTATTTAATTACCACCATGCCTGTAATTACATGGAATATAATAGTCCAAGTCAACATCTGTCCACAACACACTTTGGAGTAAAAGCTGCTGTGGCATAAATAAGGGGATTAAGCACCTTTTCCTGTCATGGATTTGTACCAATGGGCAACTTCCAACATGGAACATTCTTTACTTTAGCTTTTTTCTTACTCAGAAAGTATGGATTCCTCTGCCTGGTACCTATTTATATAGCATGCTATTAATCTTACCCAGTGCTGAGTTACATGTACCACAGCTAATAATGTATTCAAATGTCACAAAGTGACACAGACTCAATAATGCAGCACAACGTAATTGATAAACAGGGTCACCTTATATTAGTCGTAAATGCATGTGCAGAAATATATATAAATATATATATATATATATATATATATATATATATATATATATATATATATATATATATATATATATATATATATATATATATATATATACATATATATATTGTTTTTATGTCTTCTTGCCCAGAACCACTTCTTAGCAGTCATTACCCTATTCCCCAGACCAAACTCTACACTCTCCATAAGCTAACCTGTCCCTGTCTAACCTATATACATATGGGATAACTATTGTCCATAATGCACACGTTCCTGAGTAAAATTTGGACACAGTCTGTATCAGCTCAAATAAATTAAAGGGTCTTCAATGGGTGACTACTCAGTATGTTTCGGAGCCTATTACGAGTAGATGTTTCTCTGAGAAGCATCTCCTTGTCGTAGCTAAATATTCAGCAAAGACAACCCACATAATGAAAAAATGTGAACGTTGCAAATGATGAATTGGCGAAATATGTGAAGTTTTTCTTATAAATGCAGAGCTTCATTATCAAAGAATACCTGTCCAACAAACCATAATTACTAAATTTGTATAGTACAGGTTCAAAAAAGTACAATTTGACTTACCCCTGAACCAATATGTGAATTTTTTAACTGGATAGCTTATCATAGGTAAACCACCCGCCAGTATTTAACTGAAGATATGTACACACACACACACACACACACATATATCTCTCTCTCTCTCTCTCTCTCTCTCTCTCTCTCTCTCTATATATATATATATATATATATATATGTATATATATGTATATATATATATATATATATATATATATATATATATATATATATATATATATATATATATATATATATATACATATATATGTAATTGAAAAGAAACGAAAGAGAAATATGAAGCAGTCAACATTTGACATCCAGGTGATTCAGTGTGAGTGACAAGGGTTGGCAGGCACTTGGCACATGTAAACCGCCAGTAAAACTTGTGGTTCCCCAAGCCAAAGTGTTTGTCAGTAGGAGGTTTTTTCATTGGGATGCATATTTAGTGTAAATAGATCAAACTTGCATCCATGTGTCGCAGGCCAATGGCACAACAGTATTGCATATCGTTCTGATATAATATTGAACCAGTTTTTTTCCACGGTGTATTTATTTGGTTGATTGTGAAGCTAAGTGGAGAACAACTGTCGATTTTAATAAGTGGAAATGAGTAGCAGACATGCAGCGGCAAGAGAATTATTCTGGCAAATTTGACTCATTGGAGAGTCATATCACTGTTAGTTATAAGTGTAAGGTGTCACAGTGTCACAAGTCCAGGATTGCTAAGGTTCTCCTACTTACGTTTACCCTTTGCAGTTTCATGGCATGTAAAACGAGAGTTGTACATAACCACCCTAAAGAAATAGCTGCGTAAAGACTGGTGATTTACCTGAAACATGTTCTGAGTGGTTACCTGCTGAAGACACTTAATTAATTTGGGCTAATATAGCCTTTGTCAACAATCTATAGAAAAATGTGATAAAAGCACTTCCATGTGTATGCAGGTCAGACAGTGACAGGTTAGCTTATGAAGTGTGTAGAGTTTGGAATTTGGAAAAAGGGTAATGACTGCCCCGAAGTGGTTGTGGACGGAAGGACACAAATACAGTTGCTGTTAACAAATTACATACATGACAAGGGCTGCTTTGCAATTGGAAATTACGAAAAATAAAATCATGGCATTGAAGTATGACAAAAAGTTCATTTTGAATAATACTTTATTTCTTTATGACATCGATGAAATTGCAGAGGAGTTATGCAGGATGTATATCATCCTGTCACTAGCCACTCCTACACAAACAATGTACTGAAGTCTACAGCATCTTTGGTCACTGAAAGCATAAACAAAGTTTCATATGGAATTATTTACAATGAATGTCGTTATCACATTTCAGCAATGGCATTATATAATTTCCACATATTTACCCTGAGATAATTGAAATGTTCGATTATGGGTAATGTGGTAATGTGTTTGTGAATTAATTTTCAGGCTCTACGTAAGAGGATAATGTATGTTCATGTTTGGTAATTGTACATGAACATTCGAGAAACCTTTGTTTATGAATGCTGCAATGTATTGCTTGCATGGATAAACCCTCAATGTTGATTATAACTTTTAAAGTTAACATTTGGCATGTCTTTTAATGGCATATATGTATATCTTGCGTCCACGGAAGTCTACAGAATGCTTGTAGCCTTATTCCACATCACTAGTATACTGGCTTGGTAAGAGTTAAGGAGGTAGACAGGCAGGTAAACTTTAATTCTTATGACAGTAAAACCTTGTTACTCTTACAACAGTGCCATCATTGTCTAGACCCCTGAAATAAATGTATCAGCAATGGACACATTTACTTCAAACTTCTGTTGCTGGCAGCCTAAGAAGGTGTGACGGTATATTAATTGTTTGTGATTGTGGTCTTGTAGGATATATAGTCTTTGGTGGCCTGTGTCCACAAAATATGCGTCAGTCATTAAAGATGAGCCCAATATAAGAAACATACGTGTCAGCCATTGACAACTTTGCTGTAGTGAGAAAGTACTAATCAACAGTTATGGCTTTGATCTTGTATAAGATAGATGTCATCAAGCATTACACTATGTGAGACACTTCTGACTCCTAAACACCATAAAAATTAGTGAATCATTGGGACCATCAATACAGTGTAAGAGCATTATGTCACCAGTAATATCGGGCCAGTGGCAGCATATATAATAGGCAGCCCTGGATCGCCATTTTGATGTCGCCTCCAAGCAGCCACCATCTGAAACATATGGTGGCCAACTTTTACACTTCTACTATCATAAGTATTGAGAATTAACATTTTAATTTTGAATTTCACTAACTGGTATTATATCCCTGTGCGCCGTCTTCGCCGAGAACTGTAGTACCTCCGTTTTCGCCTCCGTCTTCGGGTGCTACTCCTGTCAGTAGTAAACTTTTCATTAGACAGCAGTACTCTTGCTCTTTCCTGAGCACACAGAAGTTAAGCTATATGGAAGTTTAAAATGAACTGACATATATGATGTCCTGTTGAGAAAATTAAAATTTATTTTAGAGTCAATGTGTCATTGAATTTACATACCGGAATATGAACAAGAAAGTTGTTCGTTAATCCTCTATTAGTACAATGTCACTGATATTTTTTTCAGATGTCAAGAACATTCTTGGTGCAAGTTTAAACTAGATGATACGACTTTATGCATCCATTTCTAAAAGTTAATGTTTATCATGTAGGAGATTGTATTTGACAGATACTTTCTTTTTAATTTTGTGAAGAGTTTCAGTCATGTCATTCTCCTCTTCCTCAGATGACAAGATGCTAAGACGTGCTGGAGCTTGGTCTAAAAAAAAACAACCAAATAATTCAACAATGGAAATGGCTGCAAACTTCTCACATTAATGCTTTTAAAAAAGTGCCATGACATCACAGAGTAACTGTAACAAAGTAACAGTATGGACATGGTGGCACAATTTAGATTAAGAGGTAAAGCAATTTTAAGATATGACCTAGTCTGTAATTAAAATGCCATGTAAAGTTCATTCTTTTCCCCTTTAAAAAAGGACACATTGACAATGTTGGGCTGAGATATCGATCAAGCCCTTTTTGAATGTCATTACATAATTTGATATTGGCTTCAAAGTGAATTTGTTTTTACTATGCCAATCATGTTGGCTTAGATGACCAAATGACACAAAAGTTTTCTGGATGATATTATCAATGAGTGTCAAGGCCAAAATGCCCGTATTGAAATGATCACTAATTAAGTAAACGACACTGCCAGCAAAGTTTCGGTTTTGGCGCATACCATGTCGAGTAAAATAAATGGCAAAGTGGGGGAAAATGTTGCTTTCCTTGATATCATCCATGGAGTAACAAATGGCAATGATAAAAATATTTTTCCCTGTTGTCGCCACTTGTGGAAAAAAAAAATAGTAAAAGAGCAAAATTAATCATCCTTGATATGCTCCATATAATAACTATGGAAATATCAAATATTTGTACCCATTGATATAATCCTAAATGTAATAACGTAGTAAGGTGTTGCAAAATAATTCCGTAAATATTTGCCCATCAGGTCATCATAATGACGAGGAAAAAATTGCTAACGTCTACAAATTATGTTACTTTGTAAAATATCGAATCGATTATATGATTAAGTGGGACATATTGTCTCCACATATATTCCAAATGCAACAACTAAAAATGAAGGAAAATATTACCTTCTTTGATTTCGTCTCCATTGGAATGGATAGATAAAGTGGCCAAAATGGCAAAGATAAGCAGCCACACACACTTCATTCTGGTAAGCTAAAATATGGTAATAAATATACTTTAGTCCAACACTGGGAACATCACACAATACAGCCCAAAGCACTTGTGCCTTAAAATCGATGGACTATTCTAAATAAACCGAGAAAATATGGGTGTGTAATCATCATGGGTGTTCTCCATAGCTTCGAGCCAAATTTGATGTTCAAAGTTATAGAGCAGATGACATACTAATGTCTTACTTGCCCAGCAGATTCAAGTTTATAAATACAGTAACCAAGTGTGCACCCCCCCCCCCGCCCCCCAATCTATGAATACCATATCAGAATCTTTAAAGGCTGGCTGTATTATATTTTCCGTTTTGAACCCAGGTAGCCTGTCAGTGGAGTATTTTGGATTCACTTCAATTGATTCTTGTGACCAGAGTTTCATTTTTCTTCTAGTTCCCATAAATGGAGCACTGGCAGATTCTCTTGAAAGGCTCACATGGGTATACCTTGGAAGACCAATATCAAATTTGCCCTTATTCACTGCTTTGATGCATTTTAGGTTATTCTGTTATCTTCGTTTACTTTGAAAACCTTGCATCACATAAACAAATGTGACAATTTTTAGATCTCTGAACCTTCCATTTTTTACCACGAGACTCTTGTCCTTGTCTCTTTTTAATTTGTCATGGATTAATTTGTGTGTCTGGGTATGTCTTTTTGCCTAACACCTTTGGATGGACACTCTTGAACCTCTGAAAGTTACAATATATGTTCATGTACATTGCATTGTATAGTCATTGTGCTTCAAATTTTCCTATTTGGCATGGCTTGAATGTTGTAGTGATCACTACAAAATGAAAAAGAGGACACATGGGCGATTTTCATGCAGCTTTTTAAGTTATGTTGCTGCTGATGGCCCCTGTATTGATAGTTCCTGAAAAAAGGACTGGAAAGCAAAGGGATGTCCAGACAGAAAACTTGTCCACAAAATGAGACATATGCTAAATTAGATTCTGTTTATGTTTTTGATAATTTATTTTTACCCAACGTCCCCCCACCCACCACCACCACCACCAGAATAGACATACAGGTACATAGATAGACAAAAAAACATAAATGACAAGGCAAGTAAGAAAGCAATAAATCTTCAAATATGCCATACATACCCAAACAATCGCCTGCCTTTCGAGGTAATGTGCAAGTCAGTTTGTCGACGAAGCAGTGACAGAAACAGACTATATTTAAAGTAAAGAGAACAAAGCACTAATCTATATTTGCAGTAAACATGAAATAGATATACCTTATCTATACCTTTGTGACAAATGTTACATTGTACATACATGAAACAACCTGTATGTACCTTAACAGATAGAGAAATATAAAAGCAAAACCTGATTCAAGCAGATGGAGTTTATCGGACAGGCTTTTCTTCATGTGATACCAGGACAGTTTGATGAGTTTGATATTAGTAATGCGCTTCAGTGTCTTATCATACCTTACTATAGTGTGAAATATCGATTGAGAACTAAATGCAAGTAACTCGATCGCCAAATGTGTTTTTGATCCGGGACAATTATTTATGTGAAGGTACAATCAGACATTTTACACTGCTGCTGTCTAAATTTTGCATACTATCAGGGATGATTCAATTATTGGAAACATTATTTTTGCCATGTTCACATGCTGTTGGCGGAGGAGATGCCAGATTTCCGAAAATATTACTACAACTGCACTAACACTTACCTTCAAATTTCATTGCAGTCTAGTCAAAGCTTGTGTCGTGTCTGCTGTAAAAGTTATCAATGAAAGTGACTTTCATACTTGCAACAATTTTTTCATAACCACTGTGTTGATGTCCTTTAGTACAGTTATTTGTTAATTCATTTATCTCATCATGGGATTGGCATGATGAGATTGTATATATAATTATATTTATATATAGCTACTTTTTAGCCAGGCTAAAACATCTTCTATGAATTGCGATAGGTCTTAATACATGCAAAGTATGTATGTATATATATATATATATATATATATATATATATATATATGGACGTACCTTCTCAGAGAGAGAGAGAGAGAGAGAGTGTTTGTGTCTCTGTGTGTGTGAGAGAGAGAGAGAGAGACCAGAAGGATTTCACAACTAAAAGGACCAAGAGTCAAAAGTGCAGACTACATGGTATTAACAACCTCATGCAGGAAAGATTTCATTTTATGCACAGTCATTAATTTAGAAATGTGAAGAACACACGCTTATCTGGGACGTTTACAATAATATTTCATTCATAGTTCCTAGTAGCTGTATTTTCACACACAGGGTGAAGTTTTGTTCATTGCCTTGAACTTTGCTTCTTGAACATTGTATGTCTCTACAGGTACTGGGTATCCTAATGTCCATGGACAAATGCACGCAAAGACTCGTTGTTAAACATACATTTTCAGCCCAGCTGACTTGTCAGTCAGGTGAGCTTTTGTGAGGGTCCGGCGTCCGGCGTCGGGCGTCTGTCGTCCGTCTGTCCACAATTCACATTTTCGACTTCTTCTCAAAAACTGTTGGTCAGATCCACTTCAAACTTGGTGGGGATGTGCCTTAGATATATCTCTACCAAGTTTGTCGAAATGGTCACGGTCCAGTGATCTTTGGATTTTTATTGAATAATTTGTTCTTTTTTGGTAAATCTTAAAAAATCTTCTTCTCCGAAACCGCTCACCTAATTGCTTTGATAGCACACAGGAACACTTCCTGTGACTCCTAGTTCTTAATTTGTTCACCAGATGGGGCAGCATTTTTCTAATTTTTTAAGAATTTTTGTGTGTTATAGCTTTTTTTGACTTCTTATCCAGAACCGTCACTCAGATTAAGATGAAACTTTGGGGATATGTTTTTTGTAGAAGAATCAAACAAAGTTGTTCACTATGTGGGAATGCTGCGGATACCTGTTTTTTAACGATTTTTTCAATTCAGGTACTTATCGGTCAATGCAGCTTTCCTATTGATTACTGTGCAAGTTAATGGACATTGTAATGCTAATTCACATTTTTAGCTCAGCTGACTAGTCAATTAGCTGAGCTTTTTTGAGGGTCTGTCGTATGTCCGTCCGTCATCGTCCACAATTTACATTTTCCACTTCTTCTGAAAAACCGTAAACCATATTTACTTCAAACTTGGTGGGGATGTACCCGAGGTAAGTTTCTACCAAGTTTTTTCAAATGGTCATGATCCAGTAATTTTTGGATTTTTTTATGAGTTTTTTTCCTGTTTTGGGCAAATCTTAAAATATCTTCTGAGAAACCGCTCACCCAGTTGCTTTGTTATCTCACAGGGACGCTCCTGGGAACTCTTAGTTCAGAATTTGTTCACCAGGTGGTCAAACAATTTTTTCCATTTTTTGGGGATGATCTTTTATGTTTTTTTTGTTTTCGTCTCCTCTTCCAAAACCGTCATTTGGATGAAGCTGAAACTTGGTGGATATGTTCCTTGTAGAAGGGTCAAACAAAGTTCTTCAAAAGGTTGACTTGGTTCATTTTTTCATTCATCTTTTGAAAAAGTACAAAATAAATTTCTATTTTTACGAAACCTGAACATGGAGATTTCTTGAAATGGAAACAACTTAGATAATTTTCGCCATATTTATGTCACACTGCATTGATTTTTGCATAAATTTGGGGTAAATTTTTAAAAATAAGCAGATGCATGTCAGCTGAGCACCGGATCATCATGATCCTCTTGTTATTAATTTCGCGCCTCTTCGGGATCGCGCCCAATGATTTGCCCCTTATTGCAGATACCACTTTACCATCCACAATACTTGTGTATAACATATCTTCCCACTAAAGTAAAAAGTGGTCTAAGCTATTGGGGGGGGGGGGGGGGAGAAAGCAGCTAAAACCGTCCCACTTCCATGTTATTAACCAACATCTTCCAGTTTTATCACATAAATGAAGAGCTGTAACATGTTTTTCATGACCAATATCACTAATGTTATACTGCTCCCAATGTAGCCATAGAAAGATAACTTTTTTGTCCAAATTTGGTTGACTTAGGCCAAAATATATTTAAATTCGACATAAGCATGACATAGGCCAAAATGCGATGACTTATGCCAACATTCCTGTAGATCTGCATTTAATTATAGCTACCTTTTGTACTCAATTGGAACATGTCATCATATATGCAGTTATAAGATATCTCATATAATTGGTTCTGATAAAATAAGTGAATTTTTAGTTTTTCAGAAAGATTAAACAGAAGCGTTGTTTGATGACTTAGGCCATTTAGCATTCAATGTTTAGTCCCTAAAATGGTTAATTTTAACAGATTTAAACATGGAATGTTATAAATATGAAGAGGATGGGTCTTCCTTATCCTTTGGGACATATAATTCAAAAGTGCTTAATTTTAACTTAGGTCATTTTTGCTTTAGTGGGTTGATGTTTCCTTTACCGTGACACATACAGATACCAAACCTGGCATAAGCATGAATTGGCAGTCTTGAAAAGGCAGTGTGTCTGGAGTGGATACTCTTACAGAAACCCCAACTTTGCTGAGGTTAAGGAATATATCTAAACCTATGATTTCTCAAGGCAAATTGACGCACATGCATGCATGTATGTACAAACGTTTGCAAGTATGAATTTGTAAGAATGAATTAAAAATTATCAAATAGATATCTACATGGATGCAACACAACAAGACAGCATCACGTGTGCCACTACTGTACCAACCACATTGCATTGTTCTTCATATACACTTTGAGTTTGTAACTGTCATCCCAACAAGAATTACTGCAGTTGTAGTATGGATGAATGCACCAGGCTAATTACCCCAGCAGACACATCATGCATTTGTGACTTTTGTGATCAGTTTCTTACTGGAATTGCAAACTGGATGAACTATGCTGCCCTCACAACAGGTGATAGCGGACCTCTCATGAATTTATATTACCGCCCCCATCACTAATTCCACAGCCTGACCACTGCTGATACCACATGATTAAAATAGTTAATTTTAGGCATTTTTCCCAGAGGTGAGAAATTTAAAGGTGATATTGGGTACAGACAGGTGAAAATCTAACATGACTGCTTTAAGGTGTGGCAAAGTCAAAAGTTTGGTGTTCATCAGATATGTTGATGCCTCTTATTTTGTCAGTCAGGCTTGAACTTAATTGCTGAGCATAGTCTTCTTTAGAGTTAAAGGTTTTACTCTCAGATATGCTAGGATAAGTATGCGATTTTTTGCCGTCTATTGGAAATTTAATTTAGTGGTGCCACCTAATCGGCAAACTGGTGCTCTGAGATGAATTTTGAAATGTGACCTTCAAGTTAAATTCCATGCCTTTAAATTTCACCTTTGCAACCGACTTCATAATTACAGACATTCTTACATGGCTATATTTGTATGTTAGCATTCCAGCACAAAATATATTTACATCCATGATGTATAATAGGCTATTATAACGGGGTTTGATGTATTCACAGAAAAACACTATTTTTCTTTATAGTTCCGACCAGTAGATAGAATTAGTGACCTTTAGCTTGGTATGCAGCAATAATTGATAAAAAAATCACTGTGAGAAAGTATTTTAACTTGGGTTTAATGGAACTTTTTCTTCCAAAATACTGAATTGAAAACTTCAGGAAAATATGTCAAATCAAACAAGTTTGAATAATTGTACTGGATCAATTCCAATGAACTGCGCCATACTGACTTTGGCATTCACGCATATCGGCCTCCATTCAACCATTCCTTTTTAGAAGTGTAATTTGACGCAGTTGGTAAATGCATTTCCCATTTTTGAATAGGTGATTGGTATTGAAGCTTGCTTGTGACTGACCCAGCCGATACTATGATGGCAAAATAAATCATTTAGATAAACTACCTTATGGATGAACACTTCTGTCGACCTATTAGGCTATGGCTATAATGCCTTTTAAATTGTCCCCAGCAAAAATCAAAAGAGTTTTAGCCCAATTAAATGGAGTGATTTTTTACATTTGTTTCATTACGTCACAGATCCCTACAAGGTACATTACCGTCAGTAATGACATCGGCACTTCCCAGAGTATAGTCAACCACACTTGTTCATAGTGTTCTATTTATAATGTTGAATTAACAAACAAATACAGGCCTTTGAGTCATGAGTAGCATATTAATCAATTGCGAGAAGTCTTGTGAATTATCTGTTCTTAACATAGCTGCCATATGAATAACAATGACAGCTAATGTACAACGGTTAAAGTTATGAACGCATTATGTTGTATCCTTACAGTTGTGGCATAACTACTTTGAATTTGCTTGATACATATTCAACAGAATTGACTTAAAGCAGTTCTTTACTGCAAAGCGGTATGCAATAACAGAATTTACCCTACCAGAAAGAGTTGTCAAAGTATTACTTATCAAAAAAGAGGGTACTCAATGTGCATAGGATTTATCTGCTCAACTTAACAGAATATTTTGATGTAATAATAGGACCTTCTTAAACATATTGTCCAATTATTATTATAGGCCGTTTTTTGTCATGACACTGTAATGAGAAGCCCAAGCTAGTACATTAGAAAGTCTTCATTCTAAGTATAATAGAAAGCCTCCATTCCAAGCTCATTACAGGAAGCCTACACTCCCTGTTCTTTTAAATCATTCAACACTAAGAGTAACTGTGCTGTTATCAGAGTGTGCCTCCTACGATCTGTAAGAATTTTATGACAAGTAAATGGTGTCTCCATACATAAAATGACAGGTTTTTGCCAGTTTGGAAATCAAAGTGAGAGTTAGTTAAATTAATGACTGTGCATAAAAGGGAATTTTTGTCCTGTATCAGCTTGTAGATATCATGTTGTCTGTATTTTGACTCCTTGTCCTTTTTGTTGTCAAATCTTTTTTGTTTCATTATCTCTCTTTGCGAACGTAAGTAAATATATGTACAGATAGATATAATCAGTACTTTGGGGTAATTTAAATTCAAACGTCTATTAGGGCCTGTTCCAATTCATGTAAGATGTCTAAGCCTACCCATTACAAGTGCGAAATTTTCATACATTATGTATTCATATATTTTCAACACATTTTCCAAATTTAAGTGTGTTGTCTTTACCTACTTTAAGTGGCTGCTGTCAAAAAAGTACAGTCATATCAAAATATAAGTATATTTAATCTAGTCATGCCAACCCCATCATTAAATTAAACATCTTAAGAAATAACTGTACCAAAGGAAGTAAAACCATTGGTTATTATGAAAGAAATTTGTGAGTGTGAAAGTCGTTTTCATTGATAAGTTCTATAGCAGACAGGACAACAGCTTTGACTTGACTGCATTGAAATTTGAGGGTGAGTGTGAGTGGAGTTGTAGAATATTTTAGGAAAACTGCCGTCTTAGTGCCCAACAGCATGTCTAAATGACCAAAATTATGTTTTCAATAATGGAATCATTCTTGCTAGTAAGAAAAATTTAGACAGCAGGTGTGTAAAAGTGTCTCTCTGTGCCTTCAGATCAGTAATTGTCCCAAGTCAAAACACATTTGGCGATCGAGTTACTTGTATTTAGTTTTCAATCAATATTTCACAGTAGCGTTAAGTATGATAAGACATTGCGTTACATTACTGTTATCAAGCTCGTCAGGGTCTCCTGGCATCACATGAAGAAAAGGCAGTCTGGTAGCATGAAACTCCATCCGCTGGAAGATTCAGAACAACAGATTTGGGTTTTATATTTCTGTATCTGTTTAGATATATGAACGTTGCTACATGTATATACAACATGACTGTTGTCACACAGGTATAGATTAAATATATTGATTTCTTATTCACTACAAATGTGGGTTAGTTTTATGTTCTCTTTAGTTTGAATATCAGTCTGTTTTGTGTCACTGCATTGTCGACAAATTAATTTGCACATTACCCCCAAAAGCAGGCAATTGTTTGAGTATGTATGCTATTTTTGAACATTTATTATTTCTTGCTTGCATAGTCATTTATTATTTTTCCGTCTATCTATGTACCTATATGTTTATTCTGGTGACAATGAAAAAACGTGGTGTTAGAATAATTTTTCAAAAACACAAACGTAAACTAATTTAGCATATGTCTCCTTTTGTAGACAAGAGTTCTGTTTACACTTCCCCTTTCCTTCTGTTTTTTTTTTCTTTGAGGACATATCAATACAGGAACTATCAATAGCAACATAATATGAATAGCAGCATAAAAATCACCCATGTGTCCTTTCTTCTATTTTTTAGGGATCGTTGCAACATTCAAGGCATGCCAAATAGGAATGTTTGAGGCTAATTGACTATATAATGCAATATGCATGAACATATATTCTCACGTTCAGGTTTAACACTATCCATCAAAAGTGCTGGACGAAAACAAAATACCCAGACTCACAAATTTATCCAATCCAAATACAAAAATACCAGTGTCATCTGGTACAAAATAAAAAGTCGAGACATCCCAAAACCATCGCATTTATTTGTGCAATGTAAGTCTGTAAAAGAAAACAAAGAGACAACAGATTGATCTAGAATGCATCAATGCATACCATAGGGAAAAATTTAACATTGTTCCCCAAGGTATTTCCATATCTGCCTTTAACAGAATCTGCCAGTGTTAATTTTAGGCAAACTAAAGAAAAAGGGACCTGTGGTCAGAGGCATAAATTGAAGTGAATCCGAAATCCTCTGCTTACAGGTTACCTGGTTTCAAAACGGAAAATAAAATACAACCAGTCTCTACTTTTATTGGATATATGATATATGATATATATATATATATGCATATATATATACATATATATGCATATATATATATATATATATATATATATATATATATATACATGCATATATATATATATATATATATATATATATATATATATATATATATATATATATATATATATATACATATATATACAGTAAAACCTGTCCTTGTGGACACCTGTCTACTGTGGACATCTGCTTAATGTGGATAGTTTTGTCCAGAACCGAATATTCTTAAGTCATTTTCATATTGGTGACACCTGTCTGCAGTGCACACCTGTCTATTGTGTATTGCGGACACTTTTTGGGGTACCAAATGCAAAAAAACAATCTGTCTATTGCGGACACAGTATATCAATGCATTTTTTTGCAGCTTATGATGTTCCAAGTTGTAATGCCTGAACAATGCAGTGCATGTTAAGCTGGAATCAAAGACTAATTAATCCATTGTTCAGTGGCCTGTAACACATAATAAGCTCACTCAGCCAAGCAGTTAGGCTGCAATGCCTCAACAAACATGCCACGTGTCTCTGAGCACTGGTGCTCCAGTTGAGTGAGGTTGCTCACACTATCTCTATCAAACAATTAAGCTCCATAGATCAATCATTAAGCCTAAAACAAAGGACCCCCTGAGACTCATGTGAAGATATTCACAATTTGTAACAATAGCATATACAGTTATACTGTACTCAAAGGATATGATATCCCTGTGGTATGTTTGTTGTTTGTTTCTTTTCTGTTAGGAAAAGGAAATTACGCAAACTTTCTTTAGCCTGGTAAGCCCATACATACACAATTTTTCCCTTAAAAGACAAAAGCTGTAAAATTCCAAGTTAAGATGCGTTTGAGTAAAGTGTCAGGGGCATAATGTACAAAAACTGAGAGCAAATGTACTCTGAAATCCCAAAAGTTCAGCCCCTGCCTATTGTGGATACCTGTCTATTGCGGACACTTTCGCCAGAGCCACAGGGGTCCGCAATAGACAGGTTTTACTGTATATATATATGTATATATATATATATATATATATATATATATATATATATATATATATATATATATATATATATATATATGTGTGTGTGTGTATATATATATTTACATATATATGTGTATATATGTAAATTTTCATAGAATAGAAGCATACAACAAAAAGAATTGGTGTGTAAGAAATCACAATGTGAAGCCAATAAGCAGTTGGCTGTATAGTCACTGAAGAAAGGGACTTTTGGCACCTACAATCTTCACATTCTGCTGAGCTTGCCACCTTGATTATTTTTGCAAGGATTAAGTACATTGTATTCATAAAGTTTGCCACAGTGGCAACATGCTTGGGACTGACTTTGACCCAAAATTAGTGAAGCAACTTGGCATTGTAAATTATCCAGCTGGGGGCACTATAAGAACTGCCATAACAAACTGACCATTTTTTCAGCAAGTCACATCATGGTTGAATGCTGTGGTGACGCCATTGCTTTCAGTTTAATCCTTTTGTTTCGTGCAAATTATATATTTTATGGAAAACTAACCTAGAATGAGTGCAATTTTTTGGTAAAGGAGTTTGTTTATTGTGCTGTGTTTAGAAACAAATGGCATGTAACTTATGATAATGGCATGTGTTACAGATTGGTGTGTAACTAATGATATATGGTTTGTGTTACAGAATGACATGTGACTAATGACATATGGTATGTGTATAGAATGGATTGCTGTTTTAGCCAGACTAACCATTTTCTGGTCAGAAGAAGATAAAATCTATAGATATGATTGGTGATCATTAGATACATGGTGCCACCCCTTCCCAAGTAAAGCTCCTGACAAGGGGTGTGCCAGCCTAATAGGCCTTATGTACAATTCTAAGCAAGAAGGGTGTTTATAAACAAGTAACTGAAGGAAAAAACCTGAAAACAGAGGATGATTTACATCCAGGCACTTCTAGGCGATTTGAGTGGGAAAGGGTTAGCCTGATTTATTGCTGTCACATTGCATTGTTCGACTTCAGGTCTCCACTGACGAATACAAGTATACAAACAATCACTAAGGGGTCAAATGACGAATTTTTGTTTAGTCAAGAACACATTTGGTGTTTTCTTCTGAAATTACAGGGAAATCCTCATGGAACTTGTAAGATAGTGAGATATGCCAGAGATATATAAAACCTGACTTACATTTGACCTTAAATAACCTCAAACACCAAAATGTAGCAACAAATAGATGTCTATGTCATGTTTTACCTAGATATTGATACATATATTCAAAATGGCTATTTGCTTTCTAAATGATGAGGTATGAGGATAAACATGAAAATAATTGTATTTGGTTTATCACGAAAAATTCACTGATCTTAAACATTCTGGGTAGAAAAGGTATTTTTCCTAAATATCAGAAAAGTGCCGAATTGCCTCATTAGAATAACTCCACCATTAATGGTACCTGAAAGAGTAGATGATTTAGAAAAACAACTTCACATGCATTTGTTTATAATTAGTGAAATTATATCAATTACTATATTTGAAATCAGGGCCTCGTTTTCGACTTCTCAATCAAAAACTATGGGTTTATGGGCTAAAATATCAAATGGATGTATTTCTTCAAAACATAATTTTTGGGGAGATCTCTGTTTTTTATTATCTAATAAATGAGCTTAATCTTTTTGTTTTACCTATTTTCTGTAAAGGTGTATAGCTGCTATATAAAAATGGAATAAACTAATTACAAAAATCCTTGTGGGTTTTTTTTTGGTGTAATTTCGAAAATCTTTTTTTTTTTTCAAAATGTTCTGCACAAAATGTTACACAACTTGTTCTCTTTGCGTTCTGTGATTTCTTGTTATAAATGTATCACAAAGATAGGAAAGCCAGAAAAACAACATATTTAAATAACTGAAGCGACCATTAAAGTCACTTCAAAGTCATTTCAAAGTGACTTGACATGTTTTTTTTTCTGCTGGTACATTCTATCAACATACTAAGTTCCGTCAAATATAGATTTCTCTACCAAAGCTATCCAGCACAGCACCCAAATATTGCTACTCTAATGCCCACGTTTGCTTCCGTTGGCCCCAGTGTGAATATACCCTGTGAATATACTAATGGTTTGTATCAAGAGGGTTTTGAGGTTACAGTGTGATGTATTCTGTCTGGAAGTGAGATTGACTCAACATTCTTCTTTTTCAGTTGTGTGCATCGATATCAAATAATGTCGAGTTGTAGGGTATTCATCATATTTGGTCAAAATGTGTCATTTGTGAGAAAATGGTCAGAAGACATAAATGTACCTATCGGTGATCATTAAATATTGGGTAAGTCAACCAGAATAAGGAATTTCGAAATTATAAACCTGGGCCATTCAAATCAATTGTGACTGGTTATTAACTGTTATTTTTTCATAGTTTTGTGATCTTGGGTAACACTTTCAGTGCTACATTGTGGACTCAATCAACAGCTTTGATTTAAAAATATTTCGTTTAACAATTGGAGACATATTTCCTCAGCACCTTTTGGGTGCAACAAGCCCAAAGTGTAACAAGAAAGCAGTCAATTCAGGCTATTAAATTCTCTGAAACCATACTTATGCTGATGCTTGAATAAAATGTTTTTTTCCCAAGGCTTATAATTCCAGCATCCCTGTAATGATTAAGAGCAGTTCTTCATGAGTAGTTGGACTTCAGTTATAGTTGGCATTAAAAGAATTAGCCCTTTGCCTGGCAATATCTTCCTTAGTCGCATGCCTGTGGACCCCTGAAAATGATCTTAATCAACAGCTTTCTTGGGCTTAATGACCCAAACAAACCAAAGGAGACTGTTAAGATACTGTACATAAACATTTTTATGAAGAAAAGCCACCAAAATGACATGCTTCTATTATCTCTTTCAATGCCAAATGTGGCTATAGTTGAACTAAAGGGAAGAAACTGCTCTGAACTACGATAAGGAGATAGATTCAAGTTCCTTGCAAAACGGGCTTTCATTTAATTACCACCAAGTACGCAGAATAATATAGTCCACGTCAACAGCTGTCGACAACACACTTTGGAGTAAAAGCTGTTGTGACATAAAAATGAGGATTCAGCACCTTTTCCTGTCATGGATTGGGACCAATGGGCAACTTTCACCAGGGAACCTTCTTAACTTTGTAGCTTTTTTCTTACTCAGAAAGTATGGATTCGTCTACCTGGTACATATTTACATAGCATGCTATTAATCTTACCCAGTGCTGAGTTACATGTACCACAGCTAATAATGTATTCAAATGTCACATAGTGACACAGACTCAATAATGCAGCACAATGTGATTGATAAACAGGGTCACCTTAAATTAGTTGTAAGTGCATGTGCAACGGAAAGTGCGTTTCATGTCCATACATTGACATACAATACAGTGCACATGACAAGTCCTGCTTATACCAGAATCTTGGCAAAGGAGCCTTTAAGTCGTGAAGGTTAATATATATATATATATATATATATATATATATATATATATATATATATATATATATATATATATATATATATATATATATATATATATATATATATATATTGTTTTTGTGTATATATATATTGTTTTTGTGTCTGTTTGCCCGGAACCACTTCTTAGTATTCATTACCCTATTTCGCAGTCCGGACATTTTACTCTCCATAAGCTAACCTGTTCCTGTCTAACCTATGTACATATGGGATTATTATTGTCCATATTGCACACGTTCCTGAGTACAAATTTGACATAGGCTGTATCAGTCCAAATGAATTAAAGGGTCTTCAGCGGGTAACTACTCACTATGTTTCGGAGTCTATTACCAGTAGTTGTCTGTCTGAGAAGCTCCTTGTTTAAGCTAAATATTCAGCAAAGACAACCCACATAATAATGAAAAAATATGTATGTGGCAAATGATGAATTAGCGAAATTTGTGACGTTATTCTTATAAATGCAAAGCTTCATTATCAAAGAAGAATATCTGTCAAGCAAACCGTAATTACTAAATTGGTATAGTACAGATTCAGCTAAGAACAATTTGATTTACCCCTGAACCAATATGTACCTTCTAGCTGGACAACTTATCATAGTTAAAACACCCGCCAGTGTATGACTGAAGATATATATATATATATATATATATAGATATATATATATATATATATATATATATATATATATATATATATATATATATATATATATATATATATATATATATATATATATATATATTTAGATACATATGTATGTACTACCGGATATGTGTGAAAATACTTGGCTATTGTTTGTATCAATCAATGGTTTTTTTGTGTTGTCACTGATGAAAACCGAAGCTCAAAAGGATAAAAATGTAGCTTGCGTTGTACGAAGGATTGTTTTCCTTGCCATGCATATTTACATCACGTTTTCTCTGACTCCAAATATGTACCTTATCCCTCATTTTAGGAGCTGCCAGTGAGTATCCGTGACTAAGTATATGAACTAAAATATCAGTTACATATACAAAAATATAAGGGACATTATCGATCATCAAATAAGGAGGTTTGTATCTACCTTTGGGTTGAATATTGCACCTTTAATACTTAATAGATGGCATTGAAAATAGGTACCAGAATTATTACAAATATTATCTGAAATGCACCCCACTCTTTCATTCACATATTTTTAGTCATCCATGAGTTGTGTGTTTCTTGTAGAAAATGTATACCATGATGAACTTTCAAACCCAATAGAACACAGCTTCATGTTACCAAGTGTCATACCAGTCTTTTTCGTTTAAAGAGAATAGATGGAAATATAATCCTATAGAGATTCAAAGCACGAATTGAAAAAAGTAACCAGATATATACATATAAAAATTGAAACCATGTATACCCACATTTATATGATTTTTCTTAAATGGAAATCCACAAACAATTTTAGAGCTAGATGACTTACCAAACATAATTTAGGGTTACATTTGATATTTGACATTGTGGGTCTAATTATGTGCAGCAAAAAAAAAAAAATATTACCATGATGGCAACCCTAGTTAAACATCTTGGTCTATACAAGATCAAATACGTATACATGTGCATACCCAATGCGTGTTTTGGTGGACAAGCAAAAATGATGACAATTGTGTTAATTAGGCAACAACAAATTGATGTACATATCTGTTTAATGACGTCCCAGGATCTCTAAAGCAGTGGATCTTAGCGACTAGTAGAGGATAAAAATAACCAATCAAAATTAAATTGTCATAAGCAAAGCTGTCATGGATGTTCAGGCTACAGAACTTTACTATGTATGTGCCTTAGTCCAGCCTTTGCTGTGTTTTCCTGATGTGTTTGCCCTAGATATGCTGCTCTATGACCTGCAAATGTTGTACACATAATGCTTATTAACAGTAAGAAATTCAAATCATCATGTACTGGTCCAGAAGGCATATACAGTGTCTGCACATATACGCTCCGGATGTACGACCACATAAGGAAAGGTACCTTAAATATAGGCATTTATAGTACTGGCAAATTACTATAAGATCAACATAATTCTAGTGGTTTGCAAAACATGTGCTGTTCCTACCAGGTGGCGCTGTATCATCAAATTAACTAGAATTTTTAATTTGGCTCTCAATCCAAATTGTATAGTGGCAAATAAGACAGTTAACTTCTTGCTTTAAAAGAACCCCTGTGTCTGACAAAAATTTGCTGCTAACAGAGAAGTGGGCTGAACTGAGAATACAAAGTGTTAAAAATACCTGTAAAAATTATGGGGCAAAAATAAAAAAATGAAAAAAATAATAGGAACATTCTTTTCATTGTAGAGGTCAACAGGGATCCTATAGGGCATATAGAAGTATCTCCACTTAACTGTCATGGATATACTGAAAGAATTTTCCATGTTTGGCATGACATTCCGTAACAATACTAATGTTGATTACTTTTCCACTAGATCATTTTTGTTCGTGGTGTGCATAAATCATGTAGAAAAAAGTATCTTCATCAAGAACACGACACATAAAACTGTACACACTGAAATCGAATATATCCCATAGTAACAGAAAGATCATACACGCACTATTAAATCATGTATGAGTATCTTTATAAAATATACACCTTTATCATTGCAAAATGAATTATTATTGCAAACAAGCATCCAACTACACGTCTCATGCGACATTGGGGCGCCAGCTACCGAACCACCTGGAACAACGTAATAGGTTCATGGAATGTTCTGCACAAAAGACACATAATTATGCATGACCTCTCCGTTGGATCCTACACATGTTAGTCATAGCAGCCCCCAGCCCATCCTGACACCTGTGATATGTCAAAAATCATGAATCATGCCAGGCTGACAGTCACGTCCTTAATTTTGACCAACCATAAAGAAAAACATTAATGTAATCATTTTTCACTATATTCATGTCAAAACAAATAGCAGTTTCGACTTATTTTGATTAGTTTATTCTATTATCAATTTAACCCCTATTTTGTTTCTAAATATCTGAATTCTGTCCTTCATATTGACATTCTCAAATAATACTGACAACCAAGAGATCAGTATCAAAATACAAGAGAGCATTTTTCATTAAAACAGATGAATTATGCAGGCACTTGAAATCATAGATTGACTGATACCTATGTCATACACAGCCTAAACAAAAACATGCATGCATGTTTATAGAGATATAGAGTATACAATCATATCATAGAGATGTACAATTGGACATATCTTGAAGTCTCAGAGGAAGGTACAATCTTGTTAAGTACTACTCTATTCAACATACCAAGAGAAAGGTCATGGGTGTAAATAAAGAAATACATATTGAAATCTATTAACTGCTGGTAATGCACACCATCGTGTATGCTCAGGCTTGTCGATAATATGTAGCCAAGTGATTGGATTACTAAACGACGGGAAACTTTCAAACTTTATTGCTTGCAGGATAAAAAGGCCGGCTGTTAGTAATTGTTACAGATTTCGTGACAGTGTATTATTTGAGAAATTGAGCGAAAGAATTGTTCACAAACCCACACAAAGTGTTGATGAACATGATGGAGGAGAAACAGATGCATAAATGTCTAAAAAAATCTTTCAAAATAGGTATACAGCCAAAAAGCCTAATGTCACGTTTAGATGTAGTCAATAGGAAATATTATCATAGTACAAGAAGGATGGCAGCCAGGAACAGGGTAAGAAAGCACCTGTGATAAAATGGTAATAGATATCCTTCCTGATAGTATCTCAACCGTAAAGAATGTAAAGAAAGTTACCATCGGTATATGTATATGCAAATTACACGGACCTACGTGAATAAAAAGACAGTGGGTGGATGGGTTGTTGCATTGCAGCTGACAGAAGCACTGAGCACAGCTGCTTCAAAAACAAAAACAATTCTTGTGGTTAAGGCAATTTTGAAACCATGCATACTAAGGTGAATTCTTGGCGTTGATGAATGATCAACGCCAAGAATTCACCTTAGTATGCATGAACTATTAACGTCATATGGAGAGAATATGTTTCCAATTAACTCAGCTGTAATGCCAGTATAGGTAACTTGACTATGGCACAGAACAGAGCAGGGCATAAAACTTTTATATTTTGTTTTATTTATTTGTTAATTTTTTTCATATTCATTCATTCATTCACTCGATCACACACTCATTTATTTATTTATTTATTTATTTATTTATTTATTTATTTATTTATTTATTTATTTATTTATTTATTTATTTATTTATTTATTTATTTATTTATTTATTTTTTATTTTTTTATTCACTTATTTATTTATTAATTTTTTTTACTTATTATTTATTTATTTACTCATTTATTTATTTATTTTTATTCAATTTTTTTGAAAGAGGGTCTTATATGTGATGCCCTGTTATATATGCTTTCATGGTGACAGAATGATGAATTACATTAATATCATACTCTGCCAATCAGATATCAAGGCAAAGGTGTATTTTGTTTGAGACAAACGTCACATTTTGTAATTTTTGGGTTTGTGTAAGCATTATATGATGTGTAAATAAAACAAAAAATGGGAGAACGGGTAAAAAACAGAAATTAAGCAAAACGAAAATAGGTCGGGTGGGATAACATATTTTCTTCATTTTTCAATTAAATGGAATACATAGATTTTTTTTTCTTTTCTTTTATATATTCTATCACGGGCCCTTTTGGCAGTTTTTGATGCATAACGCAAGCATGCAGTGCAAGAATTTGGACACTTTTTTAGTCTGCATCTAGGTTACGTTTGCAGCGATTTTGGCTATACGTTTGTTATTCATTTGAATTTATGCATACTAAGACAACTGCAACCAGACTTTTTATTATTTATTTACGTCACTCAATGCATCCTGCATACTGGAGGCCAGCTTTTGTTTCTTTTGAACAAAATTTGTAGCAAACGCTCCATTTTGTAAAACTGATCTAAATTTAAATGGTATTGTTGGCATTTGTGGCAGTAAAATATTCCTGTCACCAAAGTAGGCAACAACAATTATCATTTTCTGATGTAAAATAAGTTAATCTTCCCTAAAAACAGGTTGTGCTTTGTTCTACCATGGGGAGGGGTATCTCCTTAAGCCTCTTTTGATCTGTTTGGCATAACACTATGTCTTGAGGTGCGGCAGTTGAAGATGGAGACCATAGCCCTGAAAGACATATATTTTAGTATTTCCTTGGCCTAGGGGTTTTCAAAATTTCTGCCTTTACAGTCGACATCAGTGTTTATCAGTAATGTGATCTTCTGTTCAGCCAAACACTACCACTGCCCTTCCTTACTCGGGTCATGAGCGAGATGGCAGTGTTTGTGCAAAGGATTTCCTTGCATATTTACCTGGAAGATTAGCCCCTCCAGTCTCAGAATGAGGCCCTTCTTCTCAAGGACATGCAGTAGGTGTTGAATCTGTGTGTTAAATTATGCCCAATCATGAATCTCCCAGAGTCCACCCTGACTCACGAAAAAAAGTTAGTGTTTCTGGGGATTCAATCTCTGACAGTTTCTTTCATCTTTTCACCTTCAGAGGACAGGTGAAAGTGACTTGATGGTCTGATGGCATGCCAGTGGATGCATCAGATTGGGACTTTCATGTCCATGGACTCTAAGTTCCCACTATGTATGCTTCATTGTTGGATTATCCAGCTCAGCTTCCAGGATTGCTTGGAACTTAAGAGCTTTCTCTTGTCTTAGTGTCTTATGTTCCAGTCATACGATCAGAGTGATTCTGAGTTCTTGTCTGGATTGGTGAATGTGATGTCAGGGCAGTGCCTGGTACCGTTCAACAGCAAAGTGACTTTGTTCATTGATGTTTCCCTGTGGGTCTAAGGGGCATATTTGGAGTCTGTGCTAGTTTCAGGCAAATGGCCTCCTAATTGGAGGGAGTTTGCCATCAATTGGCTGGAACTGAGTCCGTTCATTGTGTCCTTGTCCAGTTCTCTCACAGTTGGAAAAAAAACACGTCATGATGATGTATGACAATCATACTCCAGTTGCATACATCAACAAAGAGGGAGGTAACAGGCCAAAAAGGCTTTTGTCTTTGGCCAATTTGTGCCTGTTCTGGTGCCATCAGTATGGAGTCAGGAATGGCTGTCCACACATTTTCAGTTCCCTTAGTGTCAACGCCAACCAGCTCTCATGCCGGCCCCAGGTGATTCATAGTGAATCATCTATGAACCCCACGATAGTGAAAACGATCTTGGGCCCTTTGGGCTTGAACATATATATATATCTTTTTGCCACCACAGACAATCGCAAGATTGACACCCTTGTGTCCCCATTTCTTGACGAGTTACCATGGGCGACATATGCCATGTCCATTTTGTGTCAGGGATGTGGGCGTATGCCTTTTGTTCCACACCACTTTTACCAAATGTTTTGCATAATATTCAGGAGAAGCAGTACAATGTCCTTCTTGTGGGCCCCTGGTGGCGCAATGCAAAATGGTTCTTGGACATTTTGGAGTTGACTGTAGTCCCTCCTTGGTCACTGCCTCTTCTCCCTTAACTGCTCTGGCAACCAGGCTCAAACAAGTTTTACTGCAACCCACACTTTCTCAGACTTCACATCTTGCGACTATTGCCAAGAGTGTTACTTTTAACCAAATGGAGAGCCTGAATGGGTTGTTCATGGGAAGCTTCACAAGCCTCCTTTAAAGGTTTTTGACTCACAGTGAAACAGGTTTGTGGCTTGGTGCACTGCTAAGGGTTTTTTCTCCTGGGGCGGCCTTGGTCCAGCAGATTGTGGACTTTCTTTTTAAGTCTGTTTCAGTTAGGGCACTTGAAGATTGGCACTATGGCTAGATGCAAGTCAGCCATTGTGCCTACGCTTAAGACCAGTGGGCAGAGTTTGGATCCATTCCTCTGTGGACTTATGAACAGTTTCTATGTGGACGATCCCATGGAGCGGAATGTTGTGCCCTGCTGGAATCTTTCAAGGATGCTTAGGACGCTTGCTAAGTCTCCATTCGAGCGATCTTAAGATCCTTATCTGCAAGACTGTTTTCCTGTTAGCTGTGGCCACAGGTGCTGGGCATGGAGAGATACATGCCTTGCATACCACCCTCGTCAGGTTGTCTGCTGATGGGAAAGATGTCTTTCTGAGGCTCAGTGAGAGATTTGTGTCTTAGACACAAGTGCGGGGGGGGGGAGCGGGGGCGCTCACCCTTCAGCCGCTTTAACTTTTTTTTTTTTCGGCTAAGTCATTCTATGCGACAATTTTTGGGTCTCAGCCAGATCAGACCATTTGTCCCATTTGACCATGCTGGTTCATCAAGCTGGGTGGAAAGTTTTGTTTCTCCCCCCTAGGCAGACGGAGTCTAGGTTTCTGTTACCTACTTCTAGTTGCAGATGGATAAGGAAAACAATTTCCTTGGCGATGGGGTGAATAGAAAGGATGGAGAGATTGCTTGCCCTAAGTCTTTCTGAGGTCATGAGACTAGATCATTCTCTGCCTCCTGGGACACATTACACAACACTTCAATAGGGGATATTATGGCCACCCTTAGATGGAACACCCATAATACCTTTATGTCTTTCTACCTTACGGACTTGGCACAAGTGGAGGCATGCCTGTTTGCGTTCAAGTGCTTCCCAACAGCTAAAGTGACCTATGGTGTTGCACTGTATCCTTAATATGAGTTTTTTCTCAGTGTAAATCTTTGATCAAGAAACAGTACTCATCAAAGGTTACTAGATTTCCATAGGTCACTAGAATTAATGCCATGAATGAATGAATAAATGCAAAATAAATGAATAGATAAATGAATAAATAAATAAATAAATAGACAAATAAATAAGGGCATGAATGAATAGATAAATGAACAAACAAGCAAGTTTATCATTATAAATAAATGATAAATAAATAAATAAATAAATAAATAAATAAATAAATAAATAAATAAATAAATAAATAAATAAATAAATAAAGACACATAAGAGATATTAACAACAACAGGTATGTCCAAAGTCTGCCTTACCGGAGTATGCAATTAAAGACTGCAGTACAACATGAACCAAAAACATTGCAAGTCTGGTGCAGCATACTATATACAAGACTAAATATATGTTAATCCCAACCTAATAAATATATTTGAAAGGAAATTTATATGAATGTGAATGTGTACAGCAGGTAAACGAAATTGTAAAAAGCTGGATAGACAGGTAAACAAAGAAAAGGAAATGTTTCACTTCTAAAAAATGAGATACTTTACGTTGAGACCAGAAGATGTGTAGTATTGTCAAACAGGCTAGACCATAGTTTGTCATATAATTTTGCAAAAGGACCCAAAAGAATTAAAGAAATTTGAGGCTTGAAAAGGATTTCATCAATCGTGGGTAGTTTCATATTTTACACATGTACACATAGTGTCATAAATATAAACTAAAGAACGTGAATATTTCTCCTCTGAAAAAAGATATATTTCACCTTGAACCATAAAGAAATGTTTCTATCTAGTGACAATTCCCTAGTCTTACAAAAATCCCATTAGGGGACATTACACCCCGTTTTATGGTTTCACTATATCATACAGCTAAAGATGGGCTCAATGCTAACAGAAGCATTATAGCAATGATCAGTAATGGATTGTCTATGCTGGTAGCCTATCAACATATTATGGGCAGACAGGGAGTCAAATATAACCACTTCTTTTTCTCTGCTCGTGTTTATGCATGTATTTTGCAAATGTGTTCATAAAAGTAGAAAAGAAGATTTGCTTCACAGCAAATATGTCCTGGTGCTTGCACAAATTGAATTAAAGAAATGCTTTGAAAATTTGTTGCTATGATTCTGAAGCAGATTAGCATACTTATCTGCATTATGTTCGAAGTGTTCATGGTTTAAGTCTAAGCTTAATGGCACAAGATATTTAAAAGCACTTTAGAGGACTACTGCCTGCTGGTGCAAATAGACAGAAAAGTATTGGTCTAAAAATATGAAAAGTATTCATTGCTGGATAATAACTACTCCCTGCTTGGTGCATACCGCAAATTAGAGCTGATTTTTTTAATGTTGCATATCACAAAAAGGAATTTCAGAAATGAACCCAGCAAAATAATTACTTTAAATGTCACATATCTCTGTAGGAATGTCACAAATCAGAGCAACATTACTTTCACATATCATATATAACAATAAGCCTCTATGCAATAAGGGCTGAAAAACATGTATATAAGCTTTAACATGTTTAAGCACCAAAGTGTCACTTGAAATTTAATAAGTTATAATTAACAACACATCATAGATACAAAATGGCAAAAATACAATTCATTAATGCAATATATTAATACCCCGTCTAGTCTAAGTAATAAAATAGAATTACACAGATATTTTATATACATGCAGAAATAAAAGTAAAAATTATGATATATGAATAACAATGACAGCCAATGTACAATGGTTAAAGTTATTAACACTTTGTATTGTATCCTGACAGTTGTGGCATAACTACTTTGACTTCCCTTGATACCCATTCGATCAAATTGACTTAAAAACAGTTCCTTACTGCAAGGCTGTTTGCAATAACACAAGTACACTACCAGACAAAATACAACGTATCAATCTAGGGGGTACTCTATGTGCATAGAATTTATCTCTGCAACTTGACAGGTGGTATTGGGACCTTTTAAACACGTCCAACTATGATAATATGCAATTGCAGTGTTTTTTTGTTTTGTTTTGTTTTTTTTTTGTTTTTGTTTTTTGTCATCACACAGTAATGAGAGGCCTGCTTCCAAGCTAGTGCATCAGAAAACCTGCATTCCAAGTACAATATAAAGCCTCCATTCCATGCTCAGTACCGGAACCTCCACTCCATATTCTTTTGCACATTCACACACGGTTTTTGGAAATACTGTTAGTTTATCTCCTTTGAAACAACAGCACTCCTTTACCTACATGTCTAAAACACATAGAATTGTGTAATCATGTTGTTTGGATTCTTGTTGATGGTCATTTAAAACCCTTGGGAACTATTTTTGATAGATTGATGTTGGTGTTAGTGTCACTTTGTGGACTTATATGGAAGTGAATCATTGTTGAGATGGTTGTTGCAACTAGTACCTTTTAAATGCTGATTTTTTAATTAATATATTCAACAAATAAGGAGCCTATGCTTCCAGATTCTCTGATGTGCTGCAAATTTTGGTCCCTTTTCATGAATTGTGCGGTCCTATATATGCACATGAAAATTGGCACTTTTGCGTGATATAAATATATAGATACCAAAGGATAAGGAAGGCCCTTCTTCTTCATATCTGCAGCATTCCATATTAAAATCTGAACACTTTACTCTTTTAAGGACCCAAACATTGAATGCTAAATGGGTTAAGTCATCCAATAACACTTTTCTTTAATCTCTTGGTCTTTTTGTTGTCAGATCTTTTTGGTTTCTCTCTTTGAGAAGATGTATATATATATATATATATATATATATATATATATATATATATATATATTGTATGTTTGCATGTGTGTGTGTGTGTGTGTGTGTGTGTGTGTGTGTGTGTGTGTGTGTGTGTGTGTGTGTGTGTGTGTGTGTATGTAATCATTTGCTCCACGGAAGGGCCATATCTTGAACTAGCAACCTTTGGCACAAATCCCTTAGCTGCAAATGAGAAACGCAAATACCACCTGTACCAAATTCCCATTCTTGAAAAGAATGGTTCAATGGAGTCTGATATGCGTGAATGCCATAAGTGTCACAAACCTGACACATTGACTCAGGGTTGGCAGTTAAATAGAGCTTAATTGTTTGAGGAGTAGGTGTCATCATGGAGTTTGTTTTACATCACCAGTGCAGGATGTACATTGTTGCGGTCCTTGTTAGGATTTCCCTTGGTTTGTACAGGTGGTCTAGCTGCAACTGTTTATTTTACAATCACTGGGACTGAATATAATGCCCCAGCTTGTTTCCACTTCAGTTAAACACTGGCAGATGGTTTAACTAGGATAAGCTGTCCAGCTAGCAAGGGTACATATTGGTTCAGGGGTAAGTCAAATTGTTCTTATCTGAACCTGTACTATGTAAATTTGGTAATTATGGTTTGTTTGACAGGTATTCTTCTTTCATATGAAGCTCTGTATTTATAAACAAAACTTCACATATTTAGCTAATTCATCAATTGCCACGTTCATATTTATTCATTATTATGTTGGTTGTCTTTGCTGAATATTTAGCTTAGACAAGGAGCCACTACTCAGAGAGACATGTACGGGTAAAAGCCTCCGAAACATGTTGAGTAGTTACCCGCTGAAGACCCTCTAATTTATTTGGGCTAAAACAGCCTATGTCAAAATTTTACAGAGGAATGTGGGCAATATGGATAATAGATCTTCTATGTATATAAGTTAGACAGGGACAGGTTAGCTTATGGAGTGTAAAGAGTTCAGACTGCGAAATAGGGTAATGACTACTAGGAAGTGGTTTTGGACAAAAAGACACAAATACAAATAAGCTATATGGTCCACTTCACTGAAACTAACCCAGCACAAGTATGTATTTGGAGTTTCTCAGATCAGCGACTGTGCATTTGTAAGTCCACCAGCACCAAACGAGCAGTGAAAATTTATTATGATTTGTGACCACGGAATGACCGGCCCTAGAAAAATGGGAAATGCAGATACCAACTGCACGAAATTACCATTCATATCAAAGAATGATTCAATAGAAGCCAATATATGTAAATCCCATGATCAACATGGCCAAGTCCATTGGAATTAAATCATTACAAGTCCTGTATTCGGAGTTACCCCAGAACGCGGACTGTATATTTGTAAGTACACCAGCATCAAAAGAGG